>JAOVVO010000663.1:0-45632 GCA_028564675.1 Onchocerca lupi | reverse complement strand
GGTATTTGAATCCCCAGACCCAAGCTTGTCATGCGAGCAAAAAGGGAACCTTTATATAGCCAGAAACCAAGTACTGGCAGATAAGATCGATAGAGTCCAATTATGTATTAAGTCGCTTGAAGATACCCATCAGATGTGGCTTGCATATGTTCAAACAATCACTAATACAAAAAAAAAAAGAGACGAAGAAGAAAAAATCTTCGAATCAGTCTTAGAGGGGGAACAAGGTCCATTCCAGACCATGCATGAGGGTCAAGAAGCAATAATAACCCTCACAAAACATAAAACTGAAACTGAACAAAAATTAGAATGGCTTTTCAAAGGATTAAGAAAGGAACAAGGAAAGCCTACAATTCTCCCTAGCCACACAGTCCAATTACCTCAACTCTCACTACCCATCTTCAATGGTGAACCTAAACAATGGCGGCAATTCTGGAGCAGCTTCGATGCTGCTGTTCATTTACAACCAATTCCCGACATACAGAAATTGAATTATTTATATTCGTGTCTTAGAGGAAAAGCGTTACAAGCAGTATCGGATTACGAAATTGCGCCTGAGAATTATTCGATCGTAAGAGAATAACTTAAGAAAAAATATGGGGACCCCTCTGTAATATCATCAATATTATACAAAGAATTTCAATCTCTCAAATACAATGAGAAAGGATGGGCGACTACCA
Source organism: Onchocerca lupi (assembly GCA_028564675.1). Taxonomy (NCBI): domain Eukaryota; kingdom Metazoa; phylum Nematoda; class Chromadorea; order Rhabditida; family Onchocercidae; genus Onchocerca; species Onchocerca lupi. The sequence continues at coordinate 44,952 of JAOVVO010000663.1, read as the reverse complement.
TTGAAGATATCGAACGAGTGCTCCGACAATTGGAAGCTTTAGGAGACAATCTAGAACATCCAAGTATCGAATCTATAATAGAAAGCAAGCTATCATCCTGGGTTATTAATAAGGTATACACTCAGAAGAAAGTCGACAAACCTTGGACGACTCAAAAATTAAGACAATTTCTATTGGATTTGGTAGACGTAAATCAACAAATGAAATTTGGACAACGCTCAACTCCGCTCACGAACCATAAAACTACAACAAACAAAGGGGGACAAATCCAAATTCATAACAAAACCTCAGCACTCTCAACAATTCAAACCAATCAAAAGGAGCTACAACTCCCTACAATTAAAAAACGACCGTGCATATTTTGTGCACGAGACCATTGGGATAGTGATTGCGATATCTATCAAACTATTAAAATTCGACTAAAGCGTCTCAAATCATTAAAGAAATGTACAAGTTGTCTAAAGGATACTCATAAGGGAGAAGTATGTAAACTCAAGAAGAGATGTTTCTACTGTAAGGAGTCTCATCATAGCGCCTTATGCCCAAAAAGAAACCTCTCACTCCCAACCACAAGAGGGCAAGAATTAACCTATTTAAAATCAAGAGACGATTCAACACTACTGTACCACTTGACAGGTACGGCTCATACTGAGACAACAAATGAAACTTTACTATTATGTAAACAAATAAAGGTAATAAATCCAGATAATCCTCAAAAATGAAAAGAAGCGTTAACTTTGTTTGACATAGGTTCACAAATGTCTTTCATTTCAAAGAAATTATCAAATCAATTGAAATTGAGAGAATTGAACCCTCGAACGATGTTAGTCGCCTCATTTGGCACAAAGGTTCCACTACAATGCCCTACTACTACTGCTCAATTAAGCGTGTAAACAGCAAACAATGAAACAATAACAATCAATGGTCAGGTGGTGAAATATTTAACGAAGGAGCTTCAAGTAGTAGATGTATCTAACGAAGAACAACTTGAAAACTTAACAAACTATTGTAAGAAACCAGAAATCTTAATTGGAGCAGATAACTTCTTCAAATTTATTAGCCTCCAAAATCTTAAGAAATTACAATCCGGCTATACTAAAGTACAATCAAAACTTAGTCCTATGATTGTGGGAAGCGGAAATATTGATAAACTTTTGAGAAAACAAAGGACACAACCCACAGGAGTAGTATGCTCAGTAAACGCGAATCTTAATGCTGAATTAGAAAAGTTTTGGAAATTAGAGATGATCGGCATACACGAATCTCCCACTGATGATGATGATGATGAACGAGCTATCAAGCAATTCAAAAAAAGCATCATTATGCAGAATGGGAGATACCAAGTACGCTGGCCGTGGAAGGATTCAATACAAAAGCTGAGTAATAACTATGGGATGTGTTTGGGACGTTTAAAAAATCTAGTTAAACGTCTCCAATTCAAAGCAATTCTTCCTCTATACGACGAAACAATCAGGACCCAGCTGGAGAAATAATAGAAGAAGTAGATTCAAATGATGAGGTTGGAATTATACATCATCTACCACATCTTGAAGTTTATACTCCTAATAAAAATACCACTACATTGAGAATAGTATACGACGCCTCCGCACGACACCAAGGGTTTAAGAGCCTCAATGAAGTCCTATACAGAGGTCCAATAATTTTACCGGACTTGGTCGAAGTATTACTACGCTTCAGATCAATGGGAATAGTAATAACTGCCGACATTGAAAAAGCCTTTTTACAAATAGGACTACAAGAGAGTGATCGAAATAGCACTCGATTTCTTTGGTTGAAAGATATCAACGGTGATGTAAGTGAAGAAAACATAAATTGTTATCGGTTTAAAAGAGTTCCGTTTGGTGTAATTTCATCGCCCTTTCTGTTAGCAGCTACGCTGGACCATCATCTAGAAATTTCTAAAATCAAATTAGCAGAACCAAATATACCGCGCGGCATCTGGAAACTTGCAAAAATCATCAATCTTAAAAAGGGTCAAGATGGGTGTGTTAGGAGCGCAACAATTCAATTGCCAAATGGGAAGCACCTGGACCATTCCATAAATCAACTATGCCCCTTAGAAACAACTGAATCCGATAAAGTGGAAGATAAACAACCTATCGCGAAGGTAGAAGATGAACAACCCATAGCACAACGCACCAGAAGGGCTACCCAACAAGCAACGTTACCTGAACACAAGTCCATTGCATTTACAAAGGCATTCTTTCTAATGGCGGTAATATCATTGATGATAACGCAGGCAAAGCCAATAAGAAATTGTAAGTGGACTTCCGGCATACCATTCAATATTCCTGAAAAATGGAGTTGTGATGAGATAATTAGTCAAAATGCCACACTACACAAGGTGTATATACAAACACTCATGTCAGGATACCAGCTATTAAATGTAGCAACATCACACGAACAGTATGTACGAGAGCCTTTCTCAGGATTTCGCTAGCGGTAGTGTCAGACCACACGACTACTTTAGCGAAATCTACTTCCCTTTGTCGAACCTTATACGCTCAAAAACGAATAAACGGGATACCATTGTTTCAAGCTACTCAACAAATAAAGTCCAATATTCATATGGATGGCTAGGAGTTCATTGCCAGTCAACTAGGAACTTTGTACCATTAAAAGGAGAGATACTCCTCCATGATGGAAGAGGCCCAATATCCAACCTTGATAACACCGATCATTGTAGAGCTCAAAGAGGCAAATGTGTCACAAACACCAGCATTGTCTTGTGGAATAATACCGAAATCCACAAATATTGCCTATATAAATGAGTTGGAAGATTCGACGCTATAAGATACGGTGATCATTTTGTCATCAATGAATTATAAGCCTCATTCGTAGTGGATAAAGCCAATCACACGAGAACAAACTCTAGTTGTAATTTTAATTATCCTTATTTCATTAAAGGAAATATCATTCTGGATGTAGATAACAACACTAACGAAATTCTCACAACCCCAAATCCGAAAAACCAATTACTCATGATGGAGCTTTCCACAGAAGAAACATTTAATCCAAATAATGTAAAGTTTCAATATATAGTTGACTCTCTTAGGCGAGAACTTATCCAGCAACTCAAGGTAGCTTATCAAAGAAGCTGTCAGAATCGGAATAATTTATTATATCTGATTGAAAATTTGTCCAAAACTCATCCTACTCTTGCAACAAAAATGCTCTTACAAAGGAATGATGTAATAGCTAGATGGACAAATGGGAAACTGCTGATAGCACCTTGTAAGACAATTGCAATCCCACAGCAAACAATCGAATTCAATGGAGGATTAATAAGTAAATTTGAAATCGAAAAAATCAATGCTGAATTGGAGTTTTTGAGTAACAATCATGCTACACTTAACTCCATGCCGCATCAACAAGTGATTGATTTTGAATGGGAAGAACTTGCAAAGGAAGGACAACAATTAGCAAGTCAATTGGTGGACGAATTCGACCGAGTCTCCGATTCTATACAACAGGAAGTTGAGATCGCTATAACTCATTGGAAATTAATCATCATTTGTATAATTATCTCGATTATATTAATTGTACTAGTTATTCTCAAGTTAAAATTCGACTTACTTAAATCCTTATTATGTCCATCCCATAGACGAAATTCACGCTCTGACCGTGTTATTTTCCTTCCTACAAATTCAGTGAATCCCCAAACACTTAATAATGAAGCTAGACGCTCCGTCATAAAACTCAATATATTTTCATATACACCTGAAGAATACTCATTTGAAATCCCATATTAATTCTTCTACAACCCCTCCCCCCTTCCCCCTTTCGAGTGTCGCGAATTTCCATTTCGCGAAACTCAACAAATCTCAAACTAATAAATAAATAAAAAATAAATTTCTTCCTTTGATTTGTAACCGGATGTTAACAATAATGAATCATTTACCTAAATTGCATTCCTTAGATTATTTCTCAAATGTTTTCTCAAGTGTTGTTAGTCATATCCGCTTTCATGCTTATCTGATCCCATGCATGGGAACTTTTCTCCTCACATCCTGTTACAATGTTTTTATTGTACATATGCAAACGGAACACTGTTCCTTGAGTATGTAAATGAATATCTGCAAGAATGTTGGATAATTATTGTAACCCACTCCCATTTCTCAACACATATAAACCCATCATTTTGTAAGCTGATATATATTCTTGAGTTTTCATTCTTCATTTCATTCCCCTATTCATTCCTCTTCTGTACCAATAAAGGATTATTACAATCCGGCGTCAATTCAACACACTTCAAGTCTAATCAACACATCTCACCAAAATCAAGCCACTCACTCGAGTCAACGCAAGTCAACGACTATCAACACTGGTCAAGATATTTGGCGCTTGTCGGACCTCTCAATAACTCAATTCAATTCAAATAAAAATTCACGACACCGAATTTCAACATTTTCATGACTATCATCTGCATTACTGGATGATTTAAATCTCCGATTTCTTGATTTCTATAAACTGATTAAAAATGAAGCATAACAAAAAGGAATGCACGAAATGTTTCATTAACAATAATCAGGCCAGAAGTTTGATCAATTTTTCTCCACATCATAATTATTTAAAGGACAATACTTATAATACATGTATGAAACAGATAATTAAAAATATTGAACTAACAACAAAAATCATGCCAACTAAACTGAGGTACCGCAACTATAAATAGCGTTAACTGATTCAGCGCAATGGATTTTCTAACATATAGCAAACACACATTTCCAACGATACAACATTGATTTCCCTAAAAATTTCTTCCGTCAAACAAGATCTTTCGGCATATCTGCGAATTGAAACTGATCACCTAATAGTCACATGAAATTTCTTCTTTTTTAATTTTCGAAAATTTCTATGCGTCATATATAACATGCTTCGACACTTGCTATGACTTATCCTAATAAGCTGTTGATGTTGGGTTTTTTAGACAACAGCAGTAATCGCAAAGGGTGGAATAGTACACATACAGCAAATTAATAATAAAAATATACTACTGGTCAATGAAGCTGATATTAGCGTCGTTAAAAATCGACCTACTCGCTGTATTATCCTGACATTCCACATAATCCATGCACTCTTCTGCAATTTATTTCCAATTCAGCATTGTCAGAAAACGCTTAAATGAGATTCTACCTGTAAGACATGGCTGCAGAAATGAATGCTATGATTTTATCAGTAAAAATATTTGAATCTAATTGGTTGTTTTCTTAGTTAGATTGATCTTTATGAAGAATATGCTGCGCAGATTGCTGTAATATCAGATTTGAGTAAAGTAAATAATTACTTTTTATGGAGGTATTAGAAGACGGAGATTTAGTATTGCTGAATACACCTGATTCATTTGAAGCATTTGATAGTGAAGCTACAGGATAGTCCAACAATAGCAACTTTTTATCATTTGCTTTCAATTCATCAAATGCCTCACTATCAAACTGATTTCTCATCATTTTTCCATCTGATAAGCTTCTCTGCAAATATTGATACATGCAAAGTGTATAGATTTCTTTTATAAATGAATAATTAACTAACTTTTCCGGCATATTCTGCAAGTTGCATACGAAATCCGAAATTTGGATTAGCACAAGGTCGTTTACTGACGATATATGCTAAAGCAGCAGCATAACTCATATCGCAAGCAACAATAAGATAAGCTGCAACAATACATACGCTACGGCTCACTCCAGCAACACAATGTACGAGTACTGATTCTGAAAATTAGCTTATTGTAACACTCAACAATATGTTGAAAATTCTTGATAAAAAGCAAAACAGAAAACAAACATTTTTTTTTTTCATCTTTTAATTAGTCTAAAAAAAAAATTGAATGAGTCATTACCATTGTAGCTTGCAATTTTAATTCACTTACTTTTTGCTAGGCGGGCATGATGAATAAATGTAGCGGTTTCTGCGAAATGTTCATTAATATTTGCCTCAGGTAGATCGGCCATATGTATTCGTAAAATATTTAAATCCTTTAATGTACCACCAACACGTCCACTCAATTCATGAATCGAAACCACATGACTGATCTGACAATACATAAATCATTCTTAATGATACTATTATACGCATAGAGTACTGCTTAACAATGATTTTTTCCAACCACAACTGATTTACTATATTTTCCTATTAATATATCCGATGTGATATAACTCAGGAGAAATAAACAAAAATATTATCTAATATGATTTAAATTATCGTGCGTACCAAACAAAGTAGTAATAGACGTAAAATCAAAGTTCACGCAAAGTAATAATCGACGTAATAATGTATAATAAAAAATAACTGCATGGAATCAAGAATTAAAATGCAAATCACTGTATGACATAATAAATAATATCACATATAAGTGAAAGTAAAAGATAATAACTTGTTTTTCCTTTAGCTGTTCTACGTCATTCGCATCACGTAAACCACCCAAATATAGATAAGGAAGAATCTGCGTCATTCCATACCAACTTCGACTTCTCCATTCAAATAACGTTTTCACAACCCGTTTTTCTTCCCTGTTTATTTGTCCAGCATCGTGCATCGAATATACCTTATATTTCTAAATATCACCTAAATATATAATAAGTAACAATGCGAATACTTACAACCTAAAATGTACCTTACAATCCTGAAATAGGTTTTCCGTAATTTCCATAATTCCGAAACTCCGGCTTTTAAAAAGTGCCGTGAACCTATTCAATTACTTGATGGCCAATAAATAGATCCAATAATTTCATTTAATGATCAATTTCATATCCATCAGGAGTAAGAGAATTGTTCAGCCTCACTCTTGTGATATCACAGTTATCAATATATGAAATTAATTTGAATTTTCCTAATTTATTATCAATGATGAATGGAAAAGTTCAAAGGTTAATACTATGCTAAACTGTGTCTTTTTTTTCTTTTTTTTTTTTTTTTTTTTTTGTTAAGATGTCACATGAATTGCATATCACATCATTTTCTTGAGTTCCTTCTTGATTTTTATGCATAAATGATTTTTTTATACACATTTTAGACGAGCAAGTTGCAATCAAGAGAATAATTAATTAAGCATGCAATGTATGGTAATTTTCTTATAATATTTCCATGAGGTTTCAATTCATAAGTTGAATATTTTCTTATAATTTTGTTCTATAAGAGATTCAAGAAAATCTGTAGCATGAAGAATTTTTTCTCAATTAATTTTGATAAAGATAAAAAATTTTCATGATGGAAAAATTTATTTCATTAGAGATACATCAACAATAAAATGCAATAAGTCATACAAAAGACAGAAAATAAGGAGAAATGAATTGAAGTGAAACTATCAAAATTGTAATCAATATGGATGGAATAGATGGCAAATTTTCTTCATTTGTTCTTATTTTGGTGGAAAATCCGGCATGCGACATTGTTTTGCTGAGATCATTTCACTTATATCCACGACAACACCACGATAACGAACCTGTAATAACTTGAATGATCTCTAATGATACCGTGAAATGTCTGAAATACAATTTCTTTCATTCATTTTATCGGAATTTTTTGCTGATTAAAAAGAAATTTAGTTTGATAAATACAGTAAAGTTAAATAAATGAATGAGACATAATATGAAAAAACATTGTGTTAATCTTGAATAGATAATCATGCATGATTAATACGTTGTTTTCAAAGTTGTAATTTATTAATTTTAAATTATTAACCTCCATGAATACAGAATCCGGAGAATCTTCACAATCAAGACGGGTTGCAATTGGTTCACCTTGTGCAACATGTTGTGATCCTAATAATTGATCTCGATAACGTACATTGTATAGTACCACTTCATAATCTGAAATTTAATTAATTAAAAGAAAAAATTGAAAGATTACAAAATTTTCACTTAAATTTGTAAGGTATATTAAAAATTTACCGGCCCAATCACCAGTACCAATAAGTACTACACCATTATTGTCACAACCAGTATAAACACCCTGAATAGCATACAGACGACTTCGTCCGACAACTTTAGCATCGATTGGTGAATAAATATCCGGAACACGCAATTCCTGAAACAAAATGTTAAGATTAAAAAATTACTACAATTGAAATAGCCATATTATAATTCATTCTTATCCGATTGATTAAATTTCGATTAATTATAGTTTCCTTACTTGCAATAATTTCGGATATCAAATGAGAATTTTGAAAAAAAAAAAGCGAAAGTTTTTTGATTTTGGTGATTTACATGCAATAGAATAATTTTGAGCTATTATATTTTTCAAATTTCTTTGCAATAATCAGAAATGTTGATTTACAATAAAACTATTTACCTCCTCATCGCCATCTTGTATTTTTGGGCATCTGATATCCCAACCACGTACTGAATTATATCGACTAAAAAAAGATACATACTGATAAATTTAATATTTCAATGGAAATCTGATAAAAATTGGAAATATTTTTTCGATTTCGAAACATTGAATATCTTAGAAACATTTTAAAATCAAAATATATTTGCAAAATTGGATAAAAATATATTAATAAATCGAACTTATCATATTTGAATGGTTTTCCGAATAATTCATTTTTAGGATTTGATTCACAAATTTGACCAGTACACATACCTATGAAATGTTTTTTTGTTTCAGATTTAATAAAAATTATTTAAACTTATTTTTAGCTTCTTATATGAATCAATTCTATCAGACTTATCAATTCATGTATATACATTGAAATTGTTCGCATATTTTTCTCATAATAGCAAATTTAAATTTTATTCTATCGAAATTATTGTTTCGATATTCAAGTATAAAATAAGCATATAATTATTTTTATGGCAAATTTTCATCTAAAAATCACATTTCTAATTTTATTAAAGCATATTTTTCATATTTTATTGCAAAAAAAAAAAAAATCGTCCATATTCACTTTTTAATAATAAATTTAATCCAAGTCGTGAGAAACTTACAATTCGAAAGATGAAATGTTGGATCGATGGGTCGTCCTTGTTTAAATAATTGCAATCTAACAAATGGTTCACCATCATCATCCGTATAAATACAACGATGATCTTTTGCAATTCCAATTCGTTCACCTTTTTTCACACGTCCACCGAAAAATTCCAATGATATTGATGCGATCAGCACATGATATCCTGGAAATGAAGCATTCTTGGATTTGCAATACTTGCAATTAATTAAATATAGCGAATTTTTGCTTTTTTTTTTTCGTTTTTTTTTTTTTTTTTTTTTTTTTTTTTTTTTTTTTTTTTTTTTTGTTTTCGCCACATCATAATATATCTGAAATTCGCAAATTATGTAATCGTTGTGAAAATATGTTGACTAACCATTTTCTTTTTCATTCCCTAATTATTTAATTATTTTAATCAGATTTCAATTTTTTTTTCAAATTATTTCAGTAAGATTTTGATTTTGATACTTTAAATGATTTAGATTATCAGAAATCTAATCAATACTTATTTTCCTTATCGTAATTATTAAGCCATTTTATAAAATTTCTCTAATGAAAAATTTTTAATTTCTTGATGATAAAAAAGAAAATTTGCAATTGTTATTTAAAAAAGTCATAAGTAATAATTCTAACTTCATTTCAATTTCAATTTATATGCAAATATTTCGAATCGTAATTTAGCTTTTTTGAAAAAATCGATTTGCTGACCTTGCCATTGACCTATTCCCTCGATTCGCACACCTTCATTCGCACATTCATAATTCATATGATTACCGAATGGTTTCCAGAAATAAATGTCACCATCAAATGGTGCATATACTTCACTTTGAGGTGAACATTTCACATCAACTGCTTCATGTAATAATCCATCACGTCTAAAATTAGCAAATCTTTTTCAATTGATCGAAGGAAAAATGAAATTGATCTTTTTGATCGATTGATTGATCCTTTTGATCGATTGCAATTGACGAAGTAAAGTTTTCAATGAAGATTAATAATTAAGAAGACTAATCAAATTTATGCATTTTGCACATAAATATATGTTATTCTAAATAGCACATAATTCTATATTTACAAAAAAAAAAAAAGTATAAAATGAAATCCAAACGAATTTGTATTATATATAATTTTATTTTTTTGACAAAATTAGAAATTTTTTCAAAATAACTTCATGTTATAAAATAATTTATTGAAAGAATTAATTTAGTTTTACAGAATAATTTTCATTTTCATATTTCTCTTTAATCCTTTTTTCGACAATTTCATACCTTTTATTTTTGAAGCCACCACAAAATTCGCCATCACATTTAATTAACTTGTTTATCTCATCACTTTGACAAATCTTTCCCATACATCCCAAACCATACGCTAAAAAATACATTGCTCTTACAGATATTTGATATAAATATCAATGTTTGCCTTAGTTCTACTTTACTTTAATAAAATTTAATCGATAATCGATAATCTATTATCATATTTCAACAATTTGAATTTTTTTTTTTTTTTGTCATCAATTTTTCGAAAGATCCAATTTGAGTAATTATTCTATTAACAAACTGATAAAGATAGTAGCAAAACTAGTCTAATAAATTTTAAATTGCCACATTTTGGACCGATTAAATTAGGACAATGTAAATTTAATCCATTAAAGATGATAATAGTTCAGCAAAGTGAAATTGAAATTTGAAACAAATTGATTAATGATTTTTACAACAATGCTTTTTTTTTGTGTGGGTGTTTGCTAATAATATGGCCGAATTCGATCTATAATACAGTTGAATATTCATATATTTCTAATTATCAGAAAAAAAAACTACTAATTATAAATGTTACTAATTGCTAATTAAATATCGAACCTTTTGTGAAAAGAGCAAACAATGCATAGATGTGTAATAGTGATAAGGTCGACATGATGATTATTTGGAGGTTATTGAGTGCTGTTAAAATGCCTAAACCGAAGGTGATGGTTAATGATCGAATGATTAATTAGTGTCTTATCATCTCATTCCTTGCTATGCGTCTATGATAGATCGTTGCTGATTATCATCAACTGACAAACATCTGTGGTTTATCAATCAGTTGTACTGCTTGCATCAGTCTACTTCATCATATCAATGTATGCAGTTTGCAAGAATGAAAAAAAAAAAAGAGCAAATATTGTAATTATAATCAAATTTTATTAATCACAAATTATCAAATTCAAAATAAAGTTTGAAACATTTGAAAATGATTACATATAAAATATACAATCAAATCGATCGATAATTATATTGATCACATTATCTGAAATATTTTCATAAAACTGTTCAATAATTATTTATTAAACGCTTATTTCAACGCTTTTTTAAATAATTCAATTAAAAAAAAAAAAAAAAAAATTGGAAAAATTATGAAAATAAATATTATTTATTGATCGATTAAGTTATAAGTTATCTTATAAAGATAAAATATTAGAATCAATTATAAGTTATCTTATAAAGATAAAATATTAGAATCAAATAACTATGATAAATTGATAAATTAGTCTTTAAAAGAGAATAAAATATTTATGAAATTCCATATGGAGCATATAATTGAATATTAAATTCAAAAAAAAAAAAAAAAAGAATGAGTAATCTGAAACATTTTCCGAAACTTTATTTTTGAAATAATTCTTTTTCATTAATAATTATCAATGAAAGGATAAGGATTAATTTCAATCCATTATACCATTCTTTTTGATATTTTTTTTATAAATTAAACTTTATATTTCCATCAAATTAACATTTTTCATCTATTTCATCAATATATTTTAAATACAAATTTACAAACATATCATTGATTTTATCAATATATCATTACTGAACATACTCGAATAGAATTAATTAAATGAAAAAAAAAAAAAGATTCTAATTAAATTAACAATCATCGAATTGTTTCAGCAAATGTTACAAATAACAACAAATTTTTTATACTAATTACTTCTTATATAATTTTTTTCTCGTCAAATAAGAATAATTTATAAGATTTTCTAAGATTTAGAATGAATGATTATTATTAGTTTCATTGTGTGATATAATTCACTTGCAACTTATCAGTCTTATCATCATGCAACTTCATATGGAGTAATCCTTTCGTCTTGTTGATTGCCTTATAACCACATTTAGCACAATTATACAATAATTGTTGCTCGTTCTGTTTAGCAAGATGATTAATTGGCGGTCTATAAAGATATTTTTAATTAACTAGTATGGTAATTTTGAGAATTTTCGAAAACTTTTGAAAACGATGGAAAAGATTATCTGAAATTTTAGAAGTAAAATTTTAAAAATACCAACAATTCTTTCAGTATCGTATAATCCATCAATTTTGCATCATTTCTAGAAATATGAAAGTGATGAAAAAATTATGTTTACATACACATTTTTTTCGAATAAAAATTAAACCAATTAATATTAAATTATGTCTGTCATATGTAATTGAAAAATTGGAATTTATTTATAGCACCATAAAATTTGCTGCTAATGGAAAAAGAAAAAATAAAACAGAAGATTATCAATATCATAAATAAAGAAAAATAACAAAGTATCATTTAATCATTATAATTTAATTTCAGATAAATTATAATTAATAATTGACATACCCAATTACAGCAGCTCTTGTTTCATCGGTGCAATCAACAAATTTCAAAGGTTTTATCATTGTTTGTTTATAGTTTTCAGTGGGAATAGAGCCAATAAATGAGACTAGTTCTTTTTGAAATTCCAAATATTTCATCGTTTCATTCATTTGATCAATTGATAAAGATTGAAAATTTGAACCGATCAATGAATAATGCTTTTGAAAGTGACGTAAAAAACGATCCGCTGAGCTAAATCCTTGTTCGCAAAAATTGCAATGATAATGAAGACGCTTTTTTAACTTGCAAAATGGTCGACTACAAAATGCAACAATCATTTTTGATGTTAAAACTGGATCCATAATTGGTATAAGCTGAAAAAAAAAATATGAATGAAAAAATTTAAATAATAACAAAAATTTTAATCGAAAAATAAATTGAAAAGAAACAATTTAATGATTAATATTTTAGGAAAATTACAAATTGCATGCATTTATCATGTTATTAGCAACAAATATATGAATCAAATGATTAATGATTGTTAAAATAACCTAAGAAAATCTCGTAATTTTCCAGAGAAGACGAGAGATCAATAAAACAAGTGAAATTTGTTGCAAAGAAGAAATAAAAAAATGAAATATTTCAAAAAGCTAATATAAATTGAAAAATATTTAAAAAAAAAAATCCTGATTACTCACTTTTGGAATGAATAAGTGTGGCTGAATTACATTAATTTTTTGATTTTCGACATTAACAGTAGATAAGCTGAAATTAACATTTGGATGAAATTGTATATGAATATATCATCAAAGAAAAAGTTTTAAAAATGCATTGTTAAAATCATATTTAAATTACATTTCAATAGCTACTAATAATTAATGGTAAATTACCAAGTATTTGCTTTGCTAGAGTTAATTGCATTCTCAATTTCAGCCCCCATTTCTGATAATTTTATTGTAGCATTTTGATTTGTTGAATCTTTTTTGTAAGTCTGAAAAAGTATGAACAATCTTGATTTTCTTCAATGGCATGCATTTTTTTTTCTCTGTAATAGAAACTTAAATTATTTTCTTATAAAATTGAAGTATTTTCTTTTGATATTAACAGAGCTATAACGAGAAAATGATATCTGACGAATATTGGAATCAATTTCATCATATTCGATTCCCAAATTCATAAATTTACTACGTGAAATAATCATTGAATTAAGTTGTACCTTGAAGCATTATCAAATTTTCAAAGATGCTTTAAGTATCTCGTACATAGATAAAAAAGTGAACAAACTTATCATCGAAATCGAAATACTAAAAATAATTCTTCTGTCAAACGTAAACAAAGTGAAAAATTTTGGCGTTTTTTGACAATAACAATTAAATCAAAATTTGATAAAACTTAGTGATTAAAAAATTAAACCCTTATTTTTTTTCATGTAAAACAAATTCATAATAAATTTATAGATTAATAGATTATGAAATTTTATTAATTAGCCAAATTTATTTGCAACAGATATTCTGATTTTAACATTACATAAAAATTTGCAAATTAATTTAAAATATAAATAATTTACCTTCCATGAATTTATTTTTTCAATTGATAAATTATCCTCCAAGTGTCTCTTTCGAGGAGTTTTCTTTCGTGATATATCGCTAATTCGTCGTTTTTGTTGTTGTTGTTTTTGTTTTTCGTGAAGTCGAGAGCAAATTTCATCCAACTTTTTCATATTTCTGCAAAATATTAGACAAGAAGAAAAGTCAATTTCAAATGATTAGTCACAAAAAATATTGAATATTCGCTTATTGGTTTCCAAGACATCTCCTTTTTTTTTTATTCAACGATACCATATAAATCATTTTTGCTTTAACAAATGGCCATTTAAAAAAAAAAAAGGAAAGAAAACTGTTCCATTTATATATCGTTTTTTCTTTTTTTTAAATTTATTTATTGATTTATGCCAGTAAAAGTATGATGATAAAATATTAGTAGGAATAATAATTGATAATAATGATTTAATTTCCATGAATTCATTTATTTCTATTCTTTTTTCATGAAAATTAAACATAAAATTACTATTCTCATACAATCATCATTATTACTATCATTAATAATCCTATTATTCCGTGATAAATATATTTCTTAAATTATAATGCTACAATATGGTATTTTGGTTTCTGCAGCATGGATTATGAAAAAATTAAAAAATATGATTATGATTTGATTAATCATTATTTTCTACTATTTCTTCCGAAATTAAATTATTCTCAAAAAAAAAAAAAAAAAAAAGAGAAATTGATTTAAATAAAATTATCAACAAATATAATTCTAGGCTTCTGACTGCTATTTCGTTTCGACTTATTTAGTTTTGATCTATTTTGATTAATTTCAGCAATTAACGAAATAAGATAGTTATCATCATTAATTAATATGTTTTATGGATAATATATACAAAAAAAAAAAAAAAAAAAATTCACGATAATCGATCTTCTATTCGTTTATTCATGTATTAATTAAATTAAGTTTTGATTAAATTCAATTAGGAATTAATTGCTATCGAATTTTTCATTTTTGATTTGAAAGTTAAAAGAAATGATTTAAAAAATTAATATAAAAATGTAAAATACACCAAGAAACATGATTCATACAAAGCAATAATATGAAAAAAGTATAAAGCAATAAACTTATGATGTAACTAATTATTTTGGCATTTCTATTCCTTAAAATTCATTCGTTGCTAGTTGAAATTTAATTTGTCACATAAAAGTTAAAACTTCTGAAGAAAAAAAGATACGATTTACGGCTACGGAAATAATCATTATTTAACTAGACAAAAATCTATAAAATTTCAACGATATTTTCACATCAAAAATATCAACAATTTTCAACTATTTCTTATGTATCTAAAGAGAAATATTTGCGCAATAAAAAAAAAAAAAGAAGAAAGAAAGGAAAATGTGAAAAATTCCTGCATTTTCTTTTTTTTTTTTTTTCTCATTTTGAACTAAAGTACATTATTTGATCAAATTATACAATTATTTGTGTCGCAGTGTGAATTATTGATTTATATGTAAGGTGTTTCATTATTCTTAAATTTATTTATTTATTTTTTTTCAAAATGTATTTTATGAAAGAAAACTTTGTATATGTATGATAAGTATTTTTGGGAAGAACGAGAGAAATGAATATGTGTTTAAATTCCATTAATTATAATAATAAACATATAGTTTACATTAATTAATTAATTCTTATATAATAAATTTAAAGATATTCGATAACAAATTAACTAAAAATTTGAAAAAAAAAAATTTTTCGAATAAATTCATCGATTAATTCATCCATTTTAATATGTCATAATTTCAGTATTTCACACAAATTCATTAAAAGAATTGCAAATTGCATTGTATAAAAAAGAAAAAAAAAATTGAAAAATATGTTATAGAGCATACTGTATATCAAATGAATGAAAAAAAAAGAATTTTTTTTTTTTTTGGTGAAAAAGTATCATTTTTTCTAACGATAACTTATTAATATTTTGATAATTATTAATTATTAAATAATCTGATAATATGCTATAGTCGGATTTAGGATAGGATCATAACAATAAATGATGCATTGAAAATGTGAGAAAAAATTTGTGATTTTTCTTTTTTTTTTTTTGGAAAATTTCTTCCTAAATTAATTAATTAATTACTAAATGTTAAGAAGATATCATGGAAAAATTTCATACTTGCAATATTTGGAAGCATGAAGAAGCATTAACGAACATGAATATTATGATTTTAAAATCAAATAAAATGTTTACAATTTCGAAATAACTAAATGTTTGAAATAGTGTAAAATAATATTAGAAGAGATATTACGAGAGAGAGAGGGAGAGAGAGGGAAAGAGAGAGAGAGAGAGAGAGAGAAGTGGAAGGGTTAGATAATCGCTTTGAGTTTGCTTTTCGACTTTTTCAAACTTCCTCTTGCATTGAACAAAACTATTATTAGAAATAAATGGATCACAGGGATAGTGTAATATGAAATGAACCAGAAGATAATAAATTTTAGTTTTGATGTAAATTGCATTTTTATTCTCTCTATCTATGATATTGTAAAAATTTTGCAAGTTTTTATTGCTAATTAAAATTAAATAATCTTCAAACGAATAATTATTCATAAAAATTAATAATTGCTATAAATAATTGATAGATATCATTGCTATTTTATAAATAATTCTAATTAAATAAATTAATTAATAATATATGATAAAGGAAAAAAGGACAAAAAAATGAACAAAATCTCAAAAAATCGAACAATGATATTTGAATGATTAAAATGATAATTATATTTGATAATGTTAAAATTAACGAAAATTCAATGTAATAATTATAAAATGGATTATTTAAAATGATAATTGGCAGAAATTATAAATTATGTTAATAAATATGATCGATGTTAAAAAAAATTTATGGGATATCAGACATAAAAATGCTGTAATCGGTTAAAAATTCAAATAATATGAAATGAAATAATTAAAGGAAAAAGATCACTTTAATAGTTATTCGAAAGAAAAGAAAAATTATCTAATCAGGCAATGCTATATTTTCTTTGCATAATTCAACTTCAATATGTCTTTTGTATTTTTTTAAATTATTCTTGAAATTATCAGTTTGAATAAAAATTCGATAATTTAAATAGATCGCTTAAATGACACCTATCTTATCGATAAGCAACAAGTGACAATTCCTTCCAAGTATGCGCCTCAAACTTCCGATAAAATTTGCCATAATTTGCAACACTTTCAATCTCATTCGTGAAATAAATATAGTAATTTAAATATGATGTGAATATGAATCAGAATGCAATTAACAGAATTTATTTCACAAAATACATTGAATTTGGAAAATTTCGGACACATTTGTAAAATGTTTCAAATTTAAAAATGTCAATTGTAAGACATTTGATACAAATAACAAATAAACAATATTTTCAACGAATTTCGAAAATGATTAGTTTTAAATTGATGTATTACAGATTGCTAATATTCAGCATTTCATAACATAATCATTTAACAAATATTATCACAGCTATCAACAAAATTCTATCATATGTGCATCAATGCATATTTCTGAAAATTAAATACAATATATCTGAGTGGTAAAATGATATAATAGCATATAAATAATTTTGATGATTTTTATTGCTTCCCGAAAATATATTTATTCCACAAAAAAAAAAAAAAAAAAAAAAAAATTAAAAATAAAAAATGACTTAATGAAATCTGATAAATTAAGGAAACAAACATAAAATGTATGTATTTACTGGAAAGAGAAAAGTTGGATTATACTTTATCACTTGGAATTATCATTAAGCCGATTTTAAGCACTGAAAGCTATCTAGCAATTTCTATATATCTGTTAACTTGTATCATATTCTTCTTTTATGTTTGTTTTTTCGTTTTTGTAGCTTTTCTTACTTTTCTTCGTTTAACTGCTTCAAAAAATCAATATGGGAAAGTTCCAATTTTTAAGATAAAGAGGAAACAAATGTAATGATATAATTTCGAAAGAAAAAAAAAACATTCGCGGAAAATATTTTCATGTTATGCTGATATCTCTTGTATATTGTATTGTATCCAGAGAGAGAATTCATCAAAAAAGTGAAGTAAAATAGTACAGTAATTCATACAAATTTTCAATATTTTGAATTATTATCTGTCCCCATCTACGATTCATTGTGATCACTTTGCCAGATTCAAATAATATCAAGAAATTTCAAAGTCACAAACATACCTTGCATTATAAATCAAAATTTACTGAACAAGAAGCAAATTACTTTTTATTTGCTAAAATTTTTTGATTTTTTTGACTTTTTTTGACCAAATTTTTTTTTTAACCAAAATTTTTTTATTTGCTACAATTTTTTGGATTGTCCCTAATTATTTTGCTAAAATGTCGACATTTAAAAAAGGTCGAGGTTCATCATTCAAAAAATTCTTTCTTAGTGTCCATTTTCAAAACTAATTAATACAGCTTAGAAATCCCGCCGAGTACCATTTTCATCTAATAAAAGACATAAAACTTCGAAATCATAATTTACGATCATCGATTTATATAAATTTTGTATTATGAGTCGAAATTTACTAGAAAAAAAAATTGGATTACAGTGGTTAGGACAAGAAAGAAAAAAAAAAAAGAGAAAAAGTCTAATTATATAAGTTAATTAGTTCAAATGTAATGAAATTATGGGGATCAAAATCTATTTTGAAGCTTTTATTGGAATTACTATCACATTTGGATTTTCCTATTCTATCCCAATATATTTATCCAATTTCAAAATCTTAATGCTTAAAATTTTTATTCAAACGATTCATCTAAAGAGAAAATATATATATACTATCTGTCTAGCTCCTGTAAATTTGTATAAAAATGCTGATTATCATATTATTTTCCCCAAAATTTATACTGATTACGAAATTGCCAAATTTCGACATTGTCAGCGAAATTTCCGAAAGATAAGAAGGGAAATTGTTTCATGATGATTATTGACCTCAAAACATTGAAAAATTGAAAAACAGGTTTAAAACTAAAATAAATAGACGAATTTCGAAATAAAACTTACTAAAGCCAAAAAAATGATGAGGAGTCAGGAAAAAAGTACTCAAGCGTTATCAACAGATATAAGAATTCATTTTCGGCTGGTAAAATTTCGGGAACAAAGTGACCAAGGCAAGATGAAGCATTCTGGCAGTTAAACCCCAAATACGATATTCATTTTGTGGTGTTACATTTGTAGCAAGAATACGATGACGTGAAGTGAAAAAAACCGGTAATTTGTACTGCTTATCACCTATAAAATAACAGATGATGTTATTTGATAGCAAATGTTAGTAAACGTTATAGGCAGTTGATTACCTGAATTGATAAAAACAATAAATCAAAGATCTTAGCAAAAGATTGTTTTTTTTATATGTACTAACTTGATTACTTATTTATAATAAACAAAGTCGCACTGTACTTTATCCTATCTTCTTTATCAAATATAAATTCATTCACTAAAAACTATGTAACCTAACTGAATTTTACCAAGCATTAATGCACCGAATTACTTGAAGAACTATCAACTTCTAGAAAATTCTGATTAGCACTCTTTATAATCAAATCAATTCTATAAAAAACAATATCCTGCTTCATTCTGATTTAAACAGTCAATTTGATGAATTTTTTGACTAAACAATTTTGATGACAAACCTTTCCTGAAATGTGTATAACGATATTTGATGCATAGTTCGTCAATTGGTGCAGCAAAGACAGTTTGAACTTCGGCACATTTTGCTTCAATTGTATTGAAATTAGTAATATCTTGTACTAAACCAACAACTGGCGTTACAATATTTACAGAATTACGTGTACGTGTTGTTACATGCCTTAAACAACCCCAAACTTCAACTTGACAAGAATCCAAGCCAATCTCTTCTGCACTTTCGCGTAATGCTGCCTGAAATTATTTTTACATGACGTACATCATTTCAATATCTACAAATTCATGCACTTACAATATCACGATATTTGTATTTCGAGAGTACGATACATGATAAATACAATGGTACGCGATCGGTTTGTTATTAGAAATAATATGAAAATAATGTTATTTGGCAAACATACCTGTTCATAAGTTTCATCTTGCTCCAAGCGTCCACCTGGAAAACTTACCTCACCACGATGACCATTTAATAGTAATGATCGATGAGTGAATATTATTGATGGTGATTTATCGATATGTATCAATGGTATCAACACAGCACTATCTCTTTCCTTACTAGATGATTCATGAATCGAATGACGTGAACGGATAGAATCCATCGACTGTTGCTTGAGACGTTCACAGAATTGTTCACGTAATTGCTCATCAAGTGCAATCCGACATACTGCTGTTGATGAACATCGTTTTGATATTTCATACATTTTTGCTTAGATATGAAAGTTTTCAAAATTTATCGATTGTTGCAGAAAGCAGAAAATTCCGCAGATGATTTTTCGATTTACATTACAAGTTCTTCATTTATGTCATAAATTCTTCCTAAAACTGAAATAAATTAAGCAAAAGATATTGTATAAAGAGAATAAATAATCGACAACATTCATCATTGATTGTATGAAAGACAAAACAGACTGATCAACTGGAATGTTGACAAGAATCGAAGATAATCAGTGATCAGTTAACAGTACGGGTTAACAAGCATCACTAATGACCACACCAAGAATATTATTCTCAATGATATATGATGCATATTAGTAAGATATGATTATATTCATGATTTTACTTTTCTAAAAAGCAAAATTCTGATGAAATAAATATATCATCAGCAATGAAACTTCCAATCAAATTATATTATGAATAAGGCATATTATGAAATCGTCCATTTTCGTCCTTCGTTAATTTATCTGCAAATTAGCGGCTGCTCCAACACCATCTTTTCCGATTTCAAAGCATATCAAAAAAATTCTGAAATACTTGTCATTCTTTCACTATTTCTTTCCTTAGTCCAAATCAATGTTGTTGAATTTTTTCTATGAAAAGGTCGAACCATTAGTTACCCATTATGTCTTCCTCGCTATTTACGCGAAAGTTAAAGGCTAAAGAGTAGAAATGTAATTTCATAGATTGAAGTGATCTGTGGTATTTATTTTTTAAGTAAATGATGCAATAACACTTTTAAAACGGAGCTTTATTCATATCACAATAAGATAATGTACAGTTATCGATGAAACAGCCAAAGAATAAGAAAATAAGATAACGACGACGATAATATCAAAAATAACAAAAAGAAAAAAAAAAAGAGAGTAAGTTCATTCCGTGCAAAAGAAACCACTGAAGATTTCTTTTCCGGAAATTCTTCGCTCCTTCCTGATATATTTCAAGAAAATTTTAGCTATATGTCACTAGCACAACAGAAAAAGGGAACAAAAATGAGAAAGCACAGGGAGTATGAGTAAAGCAGGCACAAGGAACATGAAGCCAAACCTTAAAACAATTAGAAACTAACAATAAAACCTATTTTTAAAAGGACACCAAAAACTCCACCAGAAAAGTTCAGAAATAAGTAAATTTAATGCTTCTAAACGGATACCAAAAACTACAACTATTTCTGCTTTATTTACTTTATTGATTCAGCATTCGTAGTCTTCAATAGCAATTTTACGCATCGTATTATCATCTAAAACATTCACTGCGACGGAATTCTTCTATAACTTTCCAGTCCTTCTTGGAACTGAATTGAGATCAAACATACGAAAACAAAAGTATATAGTCTATGCAATGAAAATTATAACCATATACTAATTCCCGTTTTTTTTTTTTTTTTTTTTTTTCTGAAGTGGAAGAATAAAACACGTTAAATTGAAAGGAAATGTTTCAAGTAGGTGGAGGACCAATGAACGAAACTTCACTATAAAATGACGCAGAATTCTTCGAAAAGAAGGCTAAAGCAAGCATCAAGCATAAAACTGCAGCCAGCAAACTGAAAACAAAATCGTAAGCGTGAAAAAAAAAAACAATTATGAAAGTCAAAAATTTCTTTTTCTCATCACTTTCTAGTTGTGCCTTCGACCCAGCAAAAATATCACTTAAAACCCGACAGAAGAAAGCAATAAAACGCAAATTCCAGAAAATTTCTGTGAACATTCATGACAGAAGATAAATGGTCAAACAACGATAACATAATGCTTGATGATTAGGATTAATACGTGTCTAGTCAACTGTTGGAAATAACCGTTACTTATAAGTAATTAGGATCCACACAGGCACTAAGTTAGGAGGTGCGTTTCTGTTGTCTAAGCTATCCGGCATCATTCAAAAGTCAATAAAAAAAAAAATTATAGTTCAAAAGAAGCTCATTCAAAGAATATTTTTTCAGCAAATAATGTAAATGAAAATACTTCATTCATCAATTTAATTATCTATTTGGCTGCTTCATTCCATAGATAGACAAGTTTTAATTCCAATCTGTTTTTTTTATATAGACATTTGAGAAGGAATTTTCAAAAACCAGAAATAAATCAGAAATATTGGTCCAACATTCGCTGTCAATAAAGTTGACAACAATTCAGGAATAAATAATCAAGAAGACATGAAAGAATGCCGGATAATAGCGAATAGCCTAATATTTCATTTCTTGGTAGTTGCTGTTAGTCTTCATAATCCATTGTAATAAATCGAAAATTAGGAAAAAATAAAAAGCGGATAGAATATCACCTCATAATATTGAAGCTACTACATTGCCGTTGTCGTGTCAAGAAGCTTTTCTCATCAGAATTTTCCCTAATTGAAGAATTTTGCTGCTGTAATTGCATCATCTGAAAAACAATCTATATGAATGCTGTGAAATTATTTTATAATAAGATCAAATATAAGAATGAAAAGAATAGAAAATATAGAAGATGAAATAAATGGAAAAAATGAGATAATTAAATTTCCGATTGGTCTATCTGAGATTACTTTCTTGATCGATACTTTTCGGATGGATCATTTTGATCAATACAGATTAATTTTGCAGCTATCACTATTCAAACAGAGAATATGCAGAACAACTGGAAAAAATCTTCATATTTTGTTTCGCAATGCAGTTTGCCGTTATCCTTTCGACAAATATTCATATTCATGGTCATTTCCCGACCATTACAATATGAAGTCATTTTTCTCTGATTATTTAGTATATTTTCCGTTCGCCACAATTTAAAACTATCATGATGATTGATAAACTTTAAGATTAATTTTTGATTTAAAGTTCTAGAGAAAGAATCAATGTTTATCAACAAAGAAATGATATACCATGTAATAAGCATGAGTTGTAAACAATCGTTGCTCTTCTTCCTGCATCGTCCGGCTACGTTCATGGCTTTCTTTCAGCGTTTCAATCTGCAAAATTATATTTAAAAATTTCCTAAAAACTGTTTTTGGCATTTCTTTTTTTATACTCATGCTTTGCAATATCGTAATTTTGCAGTAATTAGGATATGAAATGAGAAAGAAAAAACTATGCTGCCTAACAGTTTCTACAATTCCGCTTAATTCTTCTGTCGAACTCTGACGTTCTTTTCATCACTCGCACATCGTATACAGACGTGAATTCATTACATTTTCCGCACAAAGGCAATGATTCTTTCATATGATTAATTTAAGAATTACATTTTGCTTGTACGCGTCCCTTTCACGACGAATTGAATCAAATTCGTGTCTGCTCAGTGCACCACCTTCAACAGCCCGATTTTGCTCTTCCAAGTCTTCAAACATACGACGTGCTTTTTCCATGTAATGCGTCAATCTCTCCTTCTCATTCTTCACTTGTTGTTTTGACGATGTTAATTCGTCTGAAACCGATAAAAAATGATATAAGCAAGTGAAAGAATTATTTTTCATTAAAAATCTTAAAATCTATATTCGCTCCCTTGTTTTTATTCTTAGAAAAAAAAAAAAAAAAGCCAAAACTGATAATAAAATGGAAAGAATATTATCGCTTAATTCTCGATTTTAAAAATTAGATATTTACCAACATTAAACTTAACAATTTTTTTTCAAGCTTTCTATGAAACAAAAAAAATTCAAGATATATCTAACCACTTAATGCTTTTTTATCAGTGACTTGTTGCTCTAGATCATGCGTTGCTTGTTTGAGTCTCGCTTTAAGTTGTTCTATTTGAATGGCCATTCGCTCATTTGCTGTTTGTTCCTCTGTCAAACGATCACTGTTTACAAAGTTTCCGGATTCAACTATGGCATTTAGCTTTTCCAATCTTGAAAACAAACACACATTGAGAAACTACAGCATTCGAAATGTTGCCATTTTATGACAAAAAAAAAAAAAAGAAAAAAAAGTGAAGACGAAATCATCGGTTAGCAATGATTATTATTTCTAAGTGTAATTCACTGATTTACGGAATTTTTCACTCCTAGGTATTATACTTGCTTCTCAATTTAAGAATCCTGATAATTCAATAAAAGAAGGAAAAAGATCCTCAATGAAATGAAAAAAAAAAATATTTTAAGAAAAATTCTGAACGTTAGTAATGACTGTTAACCGTTTTTCTAATTCATTTGTCTTATTTTGTGCTAATTTAAGTTCCGTTTCCAAATTTCTTTTCTGAACAATCAACGAATCAAGTTCTTCCTTTAAACCTAGTTTTTCGTCACCCGTCATATTTCCGGCTAGGAAACGTTCTTTTTCGGCTTCCAACCGAATAATTCGTTCTCTGAAAAAAAAATTCCATTTTTAGAGAAGTAAAAGAGGAAAGATGAAGAAGCTTAGTATATCATTTGGAGATATATGAAGCTACACACAACTTTTTTCCACTATATACATATATATCAAGTCATACTTGTTTCAATCAAATATTAACAGTCAGAAAGATGCTCACTGCATTTTTTTTCTCTAAAAATAACCTCAAAAAGGCAGTCGAATTTACATCATTTGTTTCATCGTGCAGTGATGGAGCATTGCTGCTATTTTCTGAAAGTAATAATGAAATATGTCCAAAACTTGATTGTTATTTTCAGATGAATAAGAAAATTCCACCCAGCATATCAACAATTTTACTTTCCACTTTTTTCTTCCACTTACCATTTAGAAGAAGTTGTTCACTGAGTTCGTGTCGTTCCTGTCGGAGATGTTCTTTTTCTTTTTCAATTTCATTAATTCGTTCACTAAGCTGATTGCATTCGAATTCACTCTGAGAGAGAATCAGTATAATTTAGATTTTTAACAATGACAAATATTTCAAAAACGCAAAGAAACCAAATTTATTTTAATTGCCAAAAAATCTCTTGACATATACAAACCAACTTGTCATTTCATATTAAAATTAGGAATAGTAATCATTTAGTTTTTGAACAACAATTTAAGTTAAACCTTATCAGCTCGTCTAATTTCGTCGTTTAATTTCGTTCCCAACTCCAAATTCTCCAGTTTTAGTGATTCAATCTGAGTTTTCAATACACCATTTTTACGCTGTTCATCCTCAAGTGCTATAACACTTTTCATGTAGGTGGCCACTTTATCTTCTAGTACTTTTACTTCAATCTTTTGTGCTTTCCACTCTTCTAAAAGATAAATCACCTGCTAATCGATTTTTTTCATCATTTATAGTTTTCCCTAACAGTAAATTCGCCATTTTTCTTTCTGATAATCGAAGTATGTAAAACAATTCGTTTTTCAGGATTTATGTGTTCTCCACATATCAAATTCTCCCTCATCAATCCATCATAATATATCAAAACTAATAGAAATTATGCAAAAGAGTTAAAACAACATGCAATAGTCGAAAAATACGATCTCAAGATAATTTTAGTATCGAGAAGTAAATTATTAGAAAATTAGATCATCTAGTTAAACAAACTATTAAACAAACTAGATCATTAACAGAAACAACTAGGCGGATAAATAGTAAAAACACAACATTCATTTCATCAAAATAATTTTCCCAATATTTTCCGTATAAAATTTATTGTAATTAATCATAAATTTAATTTTCTCTTTAAAAAAAATAAAAATTTACTTAGTTTGGCTTTATAACTGACGATTTGGCTATCAAGTTTCTCGTATTTTTGCACAAGAAGCCGATGTTCCTCGAGTTCATCCTTCAACCGTTTAAACTCTGCCTCCAACGGTTCCATATCTTGGATCTAAAACGAAGATTTCAGTTAGGATCAAACAATATGAAGATTTAAGAACAGAAGCGTCTAAAGCTTATCAATGAGTGGTTCTAATCGATCGAAATAACCTTCGTTCGCAATTCCACATTTTCATCTAGTAACTGCTGATTTATTTTTTTCAAGTGGTCCCGCTCAGCTTCAGCTCTGCAAATGCGTCAAAGTTAATAAATAAATAAACACAAAACAAGAATAAAAAAGAAGGCCTAGAGTTTCTTCCATTCAAATAAAACCTCATTAGTTAATGCTTAATGTATTTGAAATTTCCAACAAAATAAAATAAAAAATCCTTACTTATAAAGTGCATCCTGAGTATTTTCGCAAACAGAACGCAATGAACGAATTTGTTTCCGCAACGATTCCATTTCAACAACCGATCCTTCGCTTAATTCATCAACGCGTAACCGCAAGCTTTCATTGTCACTAGATAATACTTCCTTTTCAGTACATGCTTCTTTTAGCTAAATTAATTCTTTGAGTAGCATTTCATTCTTTCAGGTTTGAAATATTCTTCAAATAATATCAGAATTTCATTCGATTTTCCAACTCAATATCCGAATAAAGCATTTCTTAATTTGATTTATGAAAAAGGACTTTTTAACATATATTTCTCTAACTATAAGTAGAAAAAAAAAACCTTTTCATTAAGCTGCGTGCATTCCTGCTTCAAACTTTCCACTTTAATCTTCAAATTTGTCATTTGTTCTTTCGATTCCATCGGTTCGGGACTCTAAAAACATCACTTTTAAGAATTTATTTTCTTTATAGCAATCCTTGTCATTATTTCCATGAACAACTGTTGAAAAGCAAAGTTCGTGGGAACATAAATACACGATTCAAAAAAATTATCGATGTCTCAGTTACTTTCGTTTTTTCTTCTAATGATTCCGGTACTAAATCTTTGATTTCTCGCATAATATTCATTGCTGTCCTTTGCACAGACTCGTCTTGATCCAGTAAAAGGCGTATAAACTCTGAAACAAATTCTTGAATCTTTAATTTTTTTTTTCTTTTTTTTGGATTCAAGCAATCGAAAGTAAGAAATATTGAAATTAATTTCTCGAAGAGCTCTCTTTTTCTGCTATCTTAATATTTAAACTGAAATTAATTTGGTTATCCTATGATCACACAAAATATTACTTTCATTATTTGTACAAAGAAGAGCTGCTCCAAGGACAAGTTGCAACAATCGACACAATAGTTCTGAATCACTGCTTTCTGCTGTAATAACTTTATCTTAGTATTTATAAATAATTGCATTGATTCCAACTTGTTTCATTATGCATTTTAATATTCTGTTTTAAAACAAAAACTCCAAAAAAAAAAAAAAAAAAAAAAAAAAAACGCAAATTTTGATTTTGGAATGCTAGAAGTTATGCTAAGAGATTATTAAATGTATCAAAATTTACAAAAACCATATTTTCAAATTACAACCACTATTAATACCATCAAACCAAAGGAAACTAATATGCATTTTTGTTGCCAAAAAGTAATCTATAAAAAATCTCCTGACCTTACCTATCCGTGATGTATCAATAAGCCATTCTTGTGTCAACTCCGCTCCCAACTGATCTGTATAGTAATCCGACATGCGACGATAAACTTTGCGTAAATTATTTGCTTTCATCCTCCAGTTAGCCGATTGACCGTAACGTGGTATGTTGCTCAGCCAATTATCATTAAAAAATAATGGATCGCTAGAAAAGAATGTTGTGATTGTTCCGAAACAATAAATTTTAAATAAAAATTCACTGTCACAGCAAAAGAGTTTAACGAAGAGCATGGCAGATCGATTGTATTTGGTAAAATAATTTTTTTTATTTTTTGTTTTCTTACAAAATCCACGAAAAGCTCAATTGGTAGTGACTGTGTTTGCAATTTCTCCAAGGATAAATCTCATTAATCCTGTAGAAAATTTCTCTTTATATTATTTCTCAAATTAGAGCTCATATTATGTGGCTAAGACTGAATAAAATACATATAATCCATAAAAATCCGATCTTTCACTTGTCAAGGTATTATATTAGAGGTGAGATATTACAAAAATCATCACCATCATTTATGCTCTAGTAATCCTACAAGCAATAGGAATAAGCTAAAAGATCTAAAAAATATTAAAAAAGACTTGATAAGAAAAGAGCGAACATCTTATATAACGCTTCTGCGATGGGTCGACCAGAAAAAACATCATCCAAAGTTATTACCTCTGAATCATTGATTGAATTCATCTAAGAAAAAAAGAAAGATTAAAATTTGAATTTAAACGGTATTTGGTAATTAGTTTATGTTCAATAATCGGATTAGACAATGACATTCATTTTTCAGATGACAAATAAATTAATTAGACAAAATGACATGTTCAAAAAGGAAACTTTCGATATCTGCTTCGCATTGTATGATCAAAATTTTTCATCAGTTCTTAACAATCCAAACAAAGTAGAGTTGGATGAAAATTTCCTGCTCCGAGTAATACGAAAGCATTGTACATAAAATAAATATGGAAAGTGAACAAATTATTTTTTTAGGAATTTTAGCAATATACATTTTGTGTTTAGTTTCATTTTTTTTTAATGATAAAATACAAAATAGGAACATACCCAAGTGATTAGATCATCCAGATATGCACTCATTTCTTTTTTTATCAGAAATATACTATCTGGAAATTAAACAAAAAAGGATTTGACTTCACTGGCTAAGAAAATGACTTCCCAGTCATTAATATCGCAACAGATTCAGAATCTCCCAACGAAAGCTCCAATTTTTTTTTCAGAATCTCCTGACGAGAATCTCATACTACTTTTTCGCACACAAATTACGCATATAAATGGCTCAAAAGCGACTAAAAGTGAAAAGCACCAAAATTCATTGCCGATGCTTTCCTACAGTGTCCGACTACATACACGAAATACATAAAAAACATGTAACTCCCGCCAAATCGCTCTTTTTTTTTTCGCATTCCTACTCTCTAATTCTCTCTTAATCACTGCTTCCATCACACGTCCAGATTCTTCCATCATTTTCTCAATCTCTAATACTGCACTCTATCAAGATTGTATGGTCACCTTGAATATATATAGAAAATCTGATTTCACGCGGATTTGCTATGAATCAATTTCATCCCAAAGGAGAATGAACGTGAATTTGGAATTACACGTTTTCCAGAAGCGATGAGTCAATAATAAAAACACTGTTAAAACGAAAAATTTTTTTTTCGAAACAGATGAAATAGAAATGGCATTGTGTACAAATTCTTCAATAAAATGTTAAGATAAATTTGGATTTCTTCAAAAGGAATTAATTCGTGAAATAAAAATATCATAAAAACAAAAATAAAAGAAATGTATTTTTCGAAAGGAGAGGATTAGCAAAATCTTGAAAAGAAATTTTTTATTTCAAATAAGATGCAAAAATAAGGAAAAAAAGTTAAATTTTAAGCAGATAATTGTATGGTAATCAATTTTAGGCAGTTCAGCAAAATGATTAATTAATTTTGAAGAAAATTAAACGAACTATGCAATGATTAATTTGTATTTTATACCATTTTATGCAAATTTTCTGAAACCCTTATGTTGTAGTCAAGGAATTAGCTGTGCTTTCTATGAAACTTTTTTAAGCTATCAGTGGCGATAAATAAAAATTCTTAAATTTTTGAAAAAATAAAGCCAATCAATAATAGCTATAAATCCATTAATTTTATTGTTTTTATTAGCTGTATCTGCATTGCCATCCAGCTAGTCTATATAAATAAAAGTGTCCGCTCAAACCTTTTATCTTTCACAAGTGTAACAGATTTACCTTTTATCTATCACAGGTATAACAGATTTGAAAAAAAAAAGAGAAAAAAGTAGCCTATTCGAATGCAACGTTATTTCAAAAAAAAGAAAAAAAAAACAAATGATGAAGAACTTGAAACGTTATGTCAGAAGCCACAACGAACATTTACATTTTTATTTATATGGATATAGATAGATTTGTCGACTATTATCTAGCAGTGAATCAATGACTTGTTGACTTTACTTCTTTGTTTGTTAATCGGAGTGTTTTGGCGGGAAACATGTTTATTCTCATGGCTTTTTGGTGGTATACATATTTTTAAAAAAAGTAGATATATCTAAATAAAAACACGCGCCTATTCAACATTGTGTCAAAATTTCAAAGCAATCGATGAAGTACGCTGAGAAGAGCCAAAATGAACATTTACATTTTTATTTATATAGATTAATTTATCATTATTTTTGTTTCGTTATTATTAAATTGATTAGATTCGCAGATTTAATTATATAAATCGTTTTTAAAATATACGATACATATATACATTCTTTTAATAGCCTTTAATTTTATCATTTAAATTTTTCATTCAAATTTTTTTTTTTAACAAAAATTTCAAATTATTCAATAAACAGACAAAATAAGAAAAATGCAAAAGAAGAGAGTAACAGGTAGACGAAGAAATTATCAAAAAAATGAAACTAATAAATAACACTTTAACGGCGAAAGAGTGTGAGGGTGGTAGAAAATATGCATATATTTTGTTTTCTAGAATTTTATATGATAGAGACGATAACGACCATTTCAATTTCTTCTATCACGGGCAGAATAAGTTTCTTCTATTATAGGCGGTATACCGTAGTTTCATTTATATTGAAACTGATGACATAAAAATTAGAGAATATGAGTAATGAGTATGTTTTGTTTTTTTCATTTATTTCTTTTTTTTTTTGTTTTCGTATTACTGGCCACTCTTTTTTTTTTTCTTGTCCTTCATTCAACCATTGCGTAAATGATAAGATGATAATATATTGATATATCGATATTAACATCTTTAAGCATTGTATTTATTTGAGAATAAAATGGATTTTTTTTTTTACTTTAATTACATTAAACTTGACCTTTTTTTCAAGTAAGTATTATTGAGTACATCATTTTTAGTGATATACCATTGACGATTTCAACTCAATTGGAACATTTATGCCATATAAATACATTTCAAAAACCAACACAGCATCGCAAGACTTCCATTATTTGCACGATTGGTTTACTTGCTAAAATCTGTCAATTAATTTTCTCAAAAAAAAAAAAAAAATAAAAAAAAAAATAAATAAATAAAAAGAAAAAATCAAAAAATTTTGGTCAAAATTTATGTTATAGTAATTATTTTATTAATCATTTGATCATTTTTAGGTCCAGCACGTAATACAGTACAAAAATTGCAAGAAATGATTGCTAAAGGAATGAATATTGCTCGTCTTAATTTCAGCCACGGCAGTCATGAGGTTTTTATGACACTATATTACTTTTTTTTTAAATATTTTCTTCACAGCTTAACACCTTTTTTTGATTTTGAAAATTTTCAAAGTCGATTGAATGATTGATTAACTTGCCTTTTTTTTTCTTTAGCCTTTTCTAATGTGTTTGTTATGACTAATTACACTATGCTTAACATTTGTATGTATGAAATTTATGTATGAAATTTAATGGATGATAAATGCAATTTTAAACTTGTAAATCCGAGATAATAAAAAATTGCAAAAATGCTATGAACTACTGGATCGACATGATAAAGTCTAGTTAAGGCTCTAATTGTAGTTCTGAAAATGATTCTTGGAAAATTTCAATTTTTGAGCCTGCTTATATTTGAATATTGGAATTTATTCCGGCGAAAGCAAAATGTAAGTATAAGCTGAAATAAAATTAGATTGTATGATTTTTCTGTGTATCCAAAATTAGAGATCCAGAAAATTACAAAAGCATGAAAAAAAATTTGGTGGGTAAGTTAAGTTAGAAACTTTTCAATGCTTTAGTTGCATGCTCAAACAATTCAAGACATCAGAGAAGCGTTAAGAAACGAAAATGATATGACGGATATTGCGATTGCTTTAGATACCAAAGGACCAGAAATTAGAACCGGAATCATCGAAAAGGTTAGCTTTTAAGTTTCGATAAAGAAAATCGCGATAAATTTTTTCTCTCAACGAGTAATCTTATTATACCAAAAATGTAAACTTTTCAAACATTTCAAGTTTAAAACTTCAATATTTTTTGAAAATTTGGCGTATTTTAATCATAATTCAGAAACTAGATGAATATGTTGGAAAATTTTCACAAAATAAAATTATTCAGATGGAAAAACATCATTTGACATGAGTACAGTTGAAAGGTTGAAAATTTCTAGCTGTTAGATACATTATTCGTATGAAATTTGCAATTCTATTAAGTTATTAGGGCAGTGATTGCGCTTTCTGGCCGTGAGTTTCAGATTATTATAATTAGACTTAAACAAATCTTTGTTGAAATAAGAATCATAACAATTAAAATATTTTTGCCAACATGAGATAAGTTAGGAAAACTAATTTTTTAATTTTCGATAATTTCTTGGAAAGCAATTTTTGCATCTTATTAACTATTGAAATGTTTTTTTTACAAAAATTTGTTGAAATGATTGAAGCAGTAGTGGTAATTGATTGAGAAGTTAAATAAATACAATGGATTTATGAATTCTACATATAATTGGGCGTTCTTATGAGAAGGAATTCGACTATTTGTGTTAATTGATATCGGTTGCAAGTGTTTTACTTTCAGCAGATCTTGATTTGACGAGCATGCTTTTTCAATAAAATCATTTTATCAAGATTCAGAAAGCTTCACTGATAACAAATGAGTATATTTTGAGTGCACATTCGCTTTTGCAAGTATTTTAGTGTTTCGTCTTTATTCAGCAATTGAGAAATTAGTTGACGATTGTCTTATATTTTTCCTCATTAACTTTTCCTCACATAACACAATCCATTCGTTATGATTCTATAAGATATGAGAAGATGACATTTCAAAACGACTTTTTTTTTTTTTCAAATTATCAATTAACTTATAAAGCATCCACTTATTGAAATTTTTCAATCTTTCCAATTTGCTTCATATGTGAAATGATCGATTATAGAATGGCAGTTACTGAATTCCTCTTATATATGTAAAATTAGCTTAGATTATTACTTTCAGTTGATTATCATCAACTACTGTCGTGAATTTTTTCTACTTTAAAGAAAAAGGTTAGTGTTAGTGATAAGTAAGGATTTCCGACTTGATTCGAATTAATGAATACGTGGACAATTATTTTTTTGTTTGTTGTAAATACCGTAAATAATTGATGGTAAAGTAATATATAGAAGAGAAAATTAAGAAATAGAAATTTATGGAACAAAAATTATAACAACCGAGGATTATCAAGTCGAAGAACTTAAGGTCAAAAATACAACAATTTACAGCAGCTACTAGCTTCAATTACAACCATCGAAATTTATCACAGACAAGTTTACTATACCGGCACTAGCCAAAACCAATTTTTAGAATAACCCTTATCCTCGATAAGCGGGTGTAGCTTATAGAATACAAAAAAGGGAATTACACAGCTTTCTCATGTTGTATTAGAGAATAAGAGAATGGTATGAGAGAGGAAATTATTTTTCAACCAATCAGCATACCAATGTGAAGAACCTTACATGTTACATGATTAGCATACTGGATATTACATGTGAATTGGGTAACAATTCAAATAGAACAATTTTTGTGAAAAGTTATTTTAGAAAAGTTATTTCGGGTTTTCCGACAACTTCTAATGACCGACCACTGCACTGCTCATCTTCAAGATTTTCATTTTCTTTTGTGAAGTAAGCAGAAGTCTTGAAGATAGAAATTTTTGTTAGCAATTTCTAGGTTAAATGAACTCCTGATATTATGAGATGTCTTCACTATTTTTAACTCATTTTGAGATGAAAAAAAAAAAAAAAAAATGATTTGCATTTTCATTTCTGTCTAACAACATCTCTTAAATGAGAAATAAACATAAAATAAGCATAAATGATAAATTAGCAAAAAAGAAGCATAAAATAATCATTTTTGTTAATAATTATTTTTGTTTGATAATTTATTTTAAACTAAGGCATTAAAAACTGAACAAGATAAAGACCATAATTATTCTTTATACAATCTAATATTTTTATTATTTTAATTAATATCATAATGTTAACATTCTCATATTAGTTTGTTATAAATAGTTACTATTATTATTGATTGCTAATAGCTAAATCTATTTGATCTAAAAAGCATAAAATTAATTAATGCTTAGACTTTTGACATGTATGTG
This sequence comes from Onchocerca lupi, assembly GCA_028564675.1. Taxonomy (NCBI): domain Eukaryota; kingdom Metazoa; phylum Nematoda; class Chromadorea; order Rhabditida; family Onchocercidae; genus Onchocerca; species Onchocerca lupi. Next base: position 10,587 of record JAOVVO010000663.1, on the reverse strand, counting down.
CTACTTTATATATTGCAATTTTTCAAAATTTTGAAATTAAGAAAAAAATTATATTTAAAAATGTCATATATTCTTCAAGTACATTAACAGGACATTGCAACTTATTCATTAATTATAAAAGCAAGGGAATAAACTGAATAATAAAACGTTGCCAATTAATTAACTGTTTGAGTAGGAATGTTTGATTTCGACTGTGAATTGAAATAGCAGTATGTGATTGGTACTCATAATCGTCGCAAAATTTCCTGTTCTGATTACAATTTATCACAAAGATAAATGCTAGTATTTCAGAGTCAAATTTTTTCTTATTTTAACTGCAATTTCACTGAATTCATAAATCATTTAAAAAGATCAACATAACTACATGTGTTTTTTAAAGATGAGATTGAGACGAATACAAATATTTTATTATATACCAAATACGCACATAATATTCAGATGATAATGGTGTTAGTTAAACGAAAGCCTTTAAATCGAATTTTTTAATTTAAATTAAGGATACAAATAAATCTGTGAAAGAACCGTTTGAAGGGAAAGGCAAGTACAGCATGTATGAAATTCATCATTGCCACCAGTATTAATTATTCAATATGCATTAAATATACAAATTAAGTTAATGTGCAAAATTATTATTATATCTTGCAGTAATGAGTGAAAATGAATAGTCTGGCACCATCCAGAAATGCAGACCTCTAAATAATTAATTGAAAGTGGAAAGTAATTGTCGAATGAATGGCAGGGATAGCTAAGATGGTTTAAATTAAGTGGCAAAAGGGAATAAAAAAAAAAGAACTGAGGATGTCATAAAATTTGAACTGATTTCTTTTAAAAAATATTCAGGACGATCCTGGAAAGTGGTCAAAAGGAATTTGAATATTTCAAATGCAGAAGCATTTAGAATCCTAATGATTCGTATAATTGCGGTTTTTCAAGATATTCTAATTTCAGCAAGTCCTATTTCACCGATCTATCAAAAAACACAACACAGAATCCTTACCAAGCAATTAAGACATGCCATATTAAATAAAACAATATATGCACGCCAAATATAACACTTAATAAAAAGACCTTACAAACAATGATTATGACAATAATAATGGAAAAGCAAAATGACCAATTAATAAATAATTTAAAAATGTTAAAAGTCATAATTTTTTATTCGGATAAGGAGACCGTTAAATTCTATGTCTGATTTATATAAATTTCATAGTAATAGTTACAAAATTAACTTGAAGAATCATAAGATGATGACGAACATACAAGAATACAAAGTGACATATATAGGAACATATAAAAACATATACACCCCATATTCAAACTTATGTGGATATATCCAAAGCCGAAGACACATTCAAATATATTGCCGACAGAACAATACATCTAAATATTTAATAAATAAATAAAAAATTGTATTTGAATTATTGGACATATACAATAACATATCCAAATATCTTATAGATGTATATTTAATTATATGTAAGTTATTGGACGTATACATATATAATGACGACACAATCAAACACAGGCTAAAAAGAAAAAGATATATAAATACGGGGACATACTTATGAAGAGTTTGAAAAATATTACAATAGAACATTAACTTTAAAAATAAAAGAAATAAATAAAAATATAATAACTAAATATATTTAAGCAAACGTAAGCTGAGTCTGCTGACGGCATAAACAATCTGGACAAATCCATTCCGCACATGGTTCTGCAATGATAGCACGGAACGCATCCAATAATAATCCGCTACATTCCTAAAACAAAAAAAAAGCCATTTCTGATTATATTAAGTTTTCGACTATATTAATAACAAAAATTCATCACATTATTTCAATGATGTAATAAAAGAAAAGGACATACGTTGAAGAAAAAGGATAAAAGAGAACAAAAGATTTCCAAAACAATGGCGTAAATTGCATAATGTATTTTTCAGAGCGGCCTATTTCAGAACATGAAACAGATAACTATAATTCGGAAAAAAGGTACCGAAAAACTGACTTCGTCAAATCTTACCTGATGAAAGAAACGCCGACAACCTTCGCCATTTGCTGTGCATTGAATACTGGGTTGATCACTCTACAACATTATTATATTTCGTAATATAATTAAATCAATAGAATGGAAATTGAGGATAATTCAAAATTCGAATCATCAATTCTTCGTTCCTCATTTATTTAGCAAAGGCTTCAACAAGGCAATATAATAGAATTTGAACGAAAAGCGCAAGACTGATAATAATGAACATTAATAATGGTGATAATAAAGATAATAAACAGTATTAAAATTTACTCTTATTTCTTCCGTACAGCTTACACAACGTTGCTTGTTACCAGTACTTGTGTTTTGGCTACTCGAAGAACCATTTAGCACAGTGAACGAATCACCACTAGCATTCGTAGTGATACTGGTAGTAGTATTGGTTGTCATATTACTATTACAAGTGTCACCACCGCTACCATTATTCCGTTGAGTCTGAAAATTACGTTATTTCAATCATTTTTAGATTAAGAAATATCTCCAAGCTCAATGATTTTGCTAGTAAACACTATAAAACTGTACATATATAGTTAAACATCTCACGCTAGAGGTCAATACTATCAAATAGTTGCTGTTGGGTCATCGGCGAAAAAATCTGCAACGGATATTATAGTTTCCAATTACTTCAGTGACTAGCTTCAAACTTTTTTCAAATTTTAATTCAAAATTTTTAATTACAAGTTAAACTGCAACCATCCAAATTCGCAGATTCAGTACCTTTATTGATTCATCTTGAATTGGGAAATCTAGAATTTCAAAATTCCAAAACAATGATCTGATTGATATAAAATAAGGAAGAAAATCAGCAATACATGGACCATTTCTATCGAAAAAACTTCCAATATTTAATTCATTTGATGAATCAAATTCTTACCAGGTAAATAAATATGAATAACAGAACAAATTATTTTCAAAGAAAAGCTCTCATTAAGCTTACATTATAGTACTACTCCATTATTTTTATCATCTTGGTTTAAAAATTAAGCTTTGCTGCTAGTCTGAATAATCTTTAAATAAAATGAATAATTTAAAAAATATGATTTTAGTAGACCTGAAAGCCATCAACAAAACCATTTTGTTCGAAACCACTATAACCTCTGGTCATCATCATCGAATTAGCAATCATCTGAGAAGTGGATTGTTGTTGAGGCGGAATATCTAGAAATGGTGCACATAAACTAGTGAACAAATATAAATCCAAAAACTAGCTGGTTTAGATTGACAGAGAAAAAATCGACTAATAATTCACCTGTTACACCTGGTGCTGATGCCATTTGGAGACAATAGTTCGACATTGGCGTACAACTCATACTTGTTGAAGGTCGAACTACAAATAATCAAATTACTAACACCGCATTTGAAAACTTTTATGACTATTTAATTATACATTTCAATAAATTTCGATTCAATTTATTCGTTCCATTAAAGACATAAAGAGTATGCACTATTATGCTATATTATTTTTTACAAAAGATATAACATATATTTCGAAAGAATTATATGGTCTTATAAAATCCGATAAAAAAATTGACGCACCATCAAATTGATCAAATTGTCCTAATCCGCCTCCTCCAGTAGTTCCGTTAGTAGGTGCCAGTGGTGTCATCGCTTGCTGTTGTGATGGAGCAACATGAGGTGGCATACCCCCACGATTGCCATAAATACCCTGCGACAAATAGAAGTCCTGTGATGGAACTGACATGGGTAGCATCATTCCAGGAACTATTTGCTGCGTTTGTTGTTGTCCAGATGGCACTAATGGCTGTTGTTTCCGTCTTGCGACCAAGAACTGCTGTTCATCTGTGATGGTAAGATTCGGTACTGGTACGGCTGCTTTATTAGCTTTGGATCTGTAAATGGTATCAACAATTCATTTCATTATGATTTTTAAAAAAGAAAAAAAGTCACATGTATGGTACACATGGTACACATCCGATTTAATAAACATATATTTCATTGATCCAGCATGCCTTTTACTATTTCCTTTCTTTCCCGTCGTCGAATTATTGCCATTTTGCTGCTGTCCTACACCGATAACACTCATTACAGGTCCCATTCTTTCACCATTCATATTTACCATTCCCATTGGATTTATTTGTGACCCATTATTCAAAGGCACCATATTAGAAGTTCCTGGTTCAGATCTTGCAACCTGTCCGCCAAAGTAAGATTGTCCAGCAGCACCTCCTGGTATGCAATACGGACCTGATGCAGTTGGCAGGTAATCGGTACGCTGCATACAACCTGGAGAAAATGATAAGATGATTATATGTCACTTGTTTAATAATTGTCAATAAATTACAACTTTTGGTACAATAGCAGTGAACGACAATAAGGGAGCAAATCTACATATGATTCGACCGACATAAAAAGAGTCTATTTCAAATATCACTGAACTTTTACGTTGAGCCATTTAAAAAAAAAAAAAAATTAATTGAGAATATCCATAATTTATTTTTGTTGCTGATATCAGAGAAATACATTTTAACTATAAACATTATTAAATTGTGCAGATTATCGTTTAACTTTCTTATAATGTACCGTTTCAATCAGAAATTTGAAGGTAACTGCTATTAAACCTAAAACAAGAAAACATGAATAACATTTTACTTGAATATAAGATAGATTAAAGCATATTATTTTCTGCAATTGATTGTACAGATAACACTTAAATTCTCGATGTTATCGACAATAAATACTCCATTTCATAGAAATATGATCATTTTTCCCGCTAAAACCTCTGGATTTGGCTGCCTTATTTTCAGAATTTAGGCTTTATATATGAACAAAAGAAATTATAAAAACTGCACTCATGATTATCAATTTAACAACTTTTTTTGTTCAGGCTTAATTTGACATATAATTTCTACAGTCATTTTTGAAGTTGATATAAGTCCGGAAATTTTACAGATAGGTTTTGAAAGTTCAACAATGACGTTATACAGAAGGAATATAAATAGTTTTTCGCTAAGTTGCTTCTTAATCTCCGAAGTAAAGGCGAAAAAATTTGGCATACTAAAACAAAATGCAATATAAGGAAACTACACTTGAGTCCCATGTGACTAGAAAAAAAACTTTTTTCCCATGGCCAAAAAAAGATCATAATATTGACAATATCGATAACAGGAAATCTAGATCATCTGAAAATTTTTGGAAGTTAGTTTCTCGGAACAATATACCGATGGTGTCTCGCACGACAAATAAAATTACATAACTTAATGATTCCAGAATAAATAATCTACTCTTTTGAATACAAGTTAATACCAATATAATAATGATTACCGGGTGGCCCCAACATTTGCTGAACTGGACCTGGTCCTTGGACACAATACGGATTGCCAAAGCCTTGGGCTGGAATTGATGCAGGCGCATTAGTCATCGATAGAGATGGACAACCTGAAAAATCACTTATATACCGAAGCTTAGGAAATGATTCTGAATTATAATTTTTATTGGAAATAAAGTGAACGAACTATAAAAATATGATGAAATCATGTTAATAGACATAACTTGACCTAAATTTAAATTTGCAATTTTCTGTAAACAAAGGAACACATACCTGGTGAAGCATTTCCTTGAATTCTACTATTCCGTAACATTCCAAAATTTGCGCCATTTCCAGGAAGTTGCTGATGCTGTTGCTGTCGCTGCTGTTGTGAATTCCCATACATTACCGAATTCTCCATTGGAACGACATTGGGACCAAAAATAGAACCAGGTCTTGGGCCAGGAAACGCTGGATAAGGTGCCATGAACGAAGGTAATGGTGATCCGTTACGGTAATTAGCCAAATTCTTATTTGCTGCAATACATGCTCGATATGCCGATTCAGGATACGGAACACGAAGATGCCTATAAACAAATATTCAAATTAACAAATATATTTTGATAAACTTCCTTTCAACCCATCGAACAACTAAAATTGAAAGGGATATCACTGATAATCTACGAGATCCTTTTTTCGTCATCCCTATTGACATGTTAAAAAAAGAGAAGAATGATTAGCGCGAGAAATTAATCCAACATTCTAACCGAGGTAACTCCAACTGTCCTCCAGAATCTAATGGATTTCCAGTATTAATATAATGTGGTGGTCGTTGATTAAATAACATCACTTGGGTATTTATAGAGTTACAACGTGTACCGGGCAGTTCTTCCTCTTCAAATGGATCACGAATTATCAGGATATCTGCAAAAATTTTTCCAAAAATTCCATATTTAACCACTGTTTCAATTATTATATAGATTAGAGTAAATATTTGAAAGTTAATATTATAAAACTCTCTCAATAAGCTGACTAAGATCTCCGAACATGATTAACTATCACTAAATGTGACTATATTAAACTGATGCAAAATATAAATATTCAGGTAATTCTTAGTTCTTTATTTAAAAATTAAGACAATGAAATTGTCTAGAAATTTTTCCAAACAAAATAATATGAAAAATAAAATCTTGTACATAAATTTATGATAATTTAATGGTTAAAAATAAGCAAGAAACCAACCAGCATTTTTGGTGGCACAAACTGATGTAGCGGTATTATTTGTAACCAGGGCATTAACCAAACCATTCATATTTGTTGTAACAGGTCCACCAGCACTAGAGGCAGCAACTGTGGTACTTGTAATTGGTATTTGTACATTAGTAGCAGAACAAGACGATGATGGCCGACTCCGACTACTACAACTGGAAGGTCGTCGAACTGATAATGATTGGGAACCTGCAAAACGTTTAATAACATAATCAATTACTTAAATTGATCTTTCAGCAATATTGTGACATGAAAACAATATCTATGAAGTGTAGTATGACAGCTCCCCCCTCCCTCCCAAAAAGAAAAAAAACAAGTCATGATGCGGATCATTTCAATTTAAGAATCTTGATTAAACATAAAAAATATATGCACTGTCTTTTGCTTACAAGATGTGCAGAATTGCAAATATGAATTATAGAAATCAAAATTACTGACTGATTCTATCATGCAATGCATAATATTGGATATATTTGGTGGCGATAAATGAACGCAACTAAAAAATTAATTGTAAATATTGCAATATGATCTTACCTAAATCAGTTAAAACTGAAGCTGTCAGATTATCATTAGATATTGTTGCTGAAGTTATCGAGCCAACGGTTTCACAATTTATATTTTGGGGCATAACGCTATTAGCTGTTGTTGCTGGTGGTTCTGGTGTTAAATTCTGATAAAATGACCGTTGTAACGGATAGCTTTGTTGCGGTTGTTGGGGAAAGAAATTTGCGGATACTGCATCTACAATTTAATAAAAATATATATATATATATATATATATAACTAGTAAAGTTAATGGGCAATTTCATAAAATATACGGAACATAGCAATACTTTTGAACATATTCATATATTCAAAACGAAAGCTTATATCATGTGCAAACATTTGCTCATATTATGCCGTTTCTGTTGAAATAACTTTAGTAATGTTGATATAATTTATGAAATAAAGCGAAGAAAAATTACCACAGGAATGATTCGAAAATAAACGCCCGTTGGCTGATGATATTGAAATGGCAGTTTGTGTTGGATAAGTCGAATATGCACCTTGTTGTGATGGATATAATATTTGCGATGGAGGACCTGTACAACCCTGTAAAATTTATAAAATTTTATCAAAATTTGACACAAAAGAATGCTAATTTAAAACTCGTTTAATAATGATTTTTATAACAATCATTCAATCATTTAGCTTAATGGACCTTCGTAATAGCCTATGAAAGAATTTTGTTACATATTTCAGTTGTTACAATGAAATGGAGAAGTGACAACTATCTGAATTATCCTCTTAATTGCTACCCATTAAGTACGTCTACAAATATTTTTATATAAAAGAAAAGAATAGAATCAATGGAAACGAATAGATTCTTTTCAATCAGTATCTTTCCTTTTCGTTAAATTTGAAAAATTACATAGAAAAAATCATCCAGAGATATTTTCTATTTCCACTATGACGTCAAACCATTTGCATTAAACCTAGAAGATGATAAAAAGAACTTCTAACAGCTATTCTAGCAGATATGGCCAAGTAATAAATGTTATCAAATTAGCTTGGGTAGAAGGTAATTAAATAGCTTGCAAGCAAAGAATATTCTAACCCAATAAATAAGGTAAAATTAGTTCAAATGTGCTTTCAAACAAACACATACATATATATGCAGAAAAATAAACTTCGTTCGCTTGGTTGCTATAGTAATAGAGCTATTTTTCCACTCATTCACACATTTATTTCACTCTCATTTGAAATTTATCTTCTTTATCAGCTTCTAGATTTTAAAGAATTAAAATAGATCTAAATAATTCACTGCATTCTTCTATGGTCACATTGCTCTTAATTTCCTACTATCATTATGACAATTAATGATTATTTTAATCTGCTATCACTGTAGCAAATTAAAACAATTTTTAATTAAAAGAATAGTTTCGAACAGATTTAGTAATATTTCTGAACAATTTTCATCTTTCATATAGTTCTTAATTAAAATTCGCAATTGTAAATATTTATCTAATCGTGTAATTTTGAAATCCTCTTTTTCTATCTACTGATCAATACAATCAATGATGTTTGAAGCATGAAAACTGATTAATTATATCAGATATTAAACAGCAGCAACAGCAGCAACAAGCTATTCGCAAATTTTATTTGTTAAAACTCTTCTTCTTCTCCGTTTAGTGCAACCTAATTAGCCCAACGCAGTGGATTTTTTTTTTTAAGCTTATATTGACTTTAGCATAAACATAGATCGTGTGTTTGACGTCATTCGAACAGATACGTCATAGAAAACTTAAGTTTACAAAAATAACTTCATTAATCGCATCATAATAATTCTATAGAATAAAAAGAACAATGAAATCATTTCTCCAAAAGAAATGATTATAGTGCCAGCTGTTGGATAATCATCCTATTTTAATCTATCCTTATTGATTAGAATTTGATCAGTGGTTCTACAATTAGCACAGCAAATAAGAGGGCGAGAAGGAAAAAGAAAAGGAAATGATTGAAGAAGCTCGGATTGTGATTAAGATAATTAACAGTTGGTCAAATTTCTTTGGAAATTTATTTCAACTTCAAAATTTGAAAATATTATGAATAAATAATTTACTAACCATAGTAATCGTAGTACCCGTTGGCATCATCATCATTGTACCGCCAGTATTACCCGTTGCACGTACCAATGCTGTTGTAGCGGTAGCCATTAGTTTGAAAGCCAATATATATTTCAATTTCCAAATAACTTTTTAACGAATACTTTTCATTAGCAAATAAATAATAAATATGTGTGTCGTATTAAGATTTGTTTTTATTAAACTTTTAAACTGAAAAAAAAAAAGAAATGAATATTTTTAACAAATGTTAATTCGAATTAAATGCTAAACAATATGAATCAATACATAAAAAGTTGCATATTTAAATAAAAAATCACATATTATACGAGATAATTTATGTATTCACTGCAATAATTGCATTTGGATGCTCATATATTTCATTTATTTGTATTAAAAACTTTTGACATATAATTTATAAGTCATTTGTACTTGATGTTCCGAAAAAAAAAACGAAAAACAAAAGAAATTGAAATATGTCAAATGCATAGGAAAGAAAGTTGAAAAGAAAAAACTCAAAAAAAAAACTTGAAATTTTCTTTTTGTATTCATAAATTTATTTACTATTTATTTACTTATTTATTTGAAAATAATAGAAAATATTTCTTATCTTATTTGTGCATTTACATTAATTCTATAAATACTATATATTATTTTATGTATCATTTGTGGTATAATCAAAATATTCAATTTGCATAAATGTAATTATCACTAAAATTATTAGCAATTTTAGCATAACTGCGTCAATATTAAAATAATATTATGATTAGAAAAGAAAGAGATATATCATTTGTGTATTATTTCCGGCATCTAATGGATCAAAAAAAAAAAAAGGGGGGAAAAGAGCAAAAAAAAAAAAAAAAGAAGAAAACCGGAAAACGGATTTTTGAGAAATTTTCCGACATCTTAAGGTGAGATTTAACAGCATGTGTCAATGCGAAATGTTTATCGTCCCAAGAGGAACATCTTGGATGTCTGAAAAGGGACGAATTCGTTTCAGCACATGTTCCGTTCCTATGATAATTCAAGAAATCGATTTTTCGTCAAAATTGTTGGATGTATTTAAGTAAATAGAATTCTTTTTTTTTTTTTTTTTTTCACATAATAAGCGCAGTAATTTCCGTGAATCTTCAATAGTATAAAATTAAAAGTTCTAAAAAAGTTTCTTTTTTTTTTTTAATTTTAAAAATTTGTTGCCATATATTTTCTCAAATATCAATATATGAAATAGAAAATAATGAAAAAAAAAGAGAGGGAGGGGGGAAAAAGAAAAGAGATATAACAATAATAATAATAATAATAATAATAATAATAATAATAATAATAATAATAATAATAATAATAATAATAATAATAATAATAATAATAATAATAATAATAATAATAATAATAATAATAATAATAATA
>JAOVVO010000662.1:0-45838 GCA_028564675.1 Onchocerca lupi | reverse complement strand
AAAAAAAAAAAAAAAAAAAAAAAAAAAAAAAAGCAGGATTTATTGTGATGACAAATTTATAGAAAAATAGAACTATTGAAGGATCAGAGAATTTTAAATATCTGTTTAATTTTACAGTCAATAAAATATTATGTTCAAATTTGCTTAGATCCGTTATGGATAGGTTGCAATTAACCGGGTAATCTTATAATTGCCCTGAATAATACTATACAGGAATAAACTTAAAGCATCTTTTGAAAGGAAAAATACGATTTGTACAGTCTCTTCCAAAATTTATAACAATTTCTTCCAAATTTTTTCAATATCATTTATAATTTCAAAGAATCCGTCGAGACTCTACATTTTTAGAGGTTTTTACCCTTCGAAACTGCGTTATTTGATTAATTGTTTGAAATTTTGATGCAACAGATATTTCAATCTTCCGAAATATTCTCCTGTTTCATCCATTATTCTATCTTTGGGACGATTTCTGGATATGATTGTCAGCGAATTATTTTATCCTATGATTTTCATTATTATTATCTATCTGTTAGCTAAAATTAGAAAATTCCGTACCGCATTTTCCTTCAATATTGACATCAATACTATTTGTACTCTGATATTTCTTGTAAAAATTAACTCCATTTTTAAAATTTCAAAAAGGTCTAAAATATGTGATCGCGTTTTTGCATAAATTGTTTTTTATCATTGCTGTTGATGTAATTGATATTTAACAGAAAAGTATTCATTCATCAATGATGATAAAGTAATACTAATCAAGTGGTGAAGTAGGCAAGAATATCATTCTATTTTCCAATTAAAACAACTATCTAATCGGAGAAAATGGGTAAACAAGAGGTTCACCTTTTTTCTCCGCAACAATTTTATATTTCTCGTAACAGATTCATTTATTGTTGTTCTTGTAGTGGAGTCCGAAGAATTGCACTTTTTCGGTCAACGCAATTCCGATAATGAACTTTTCATAAAAATTCGGTTTTTCCAGTAGTTTTGATTTAATTTTATTTGATTAAATCGGTTTACATCCATTAGAAATGAATATTTACCAGCGGAATATTTTTGCTGATATTAAAAAATTGTATTTTATTTTTCCTTTTTTTTATTGATCTAAGATAACTTGTATGCAACATATATTCTTTCACTATTCTTTTTGAAATAAATGAGAAATTTTGCAAGAAAACAAAAAATTATTTTAGCCGATTATTATATACACCACTAGTGACTGAATGAGAATGTGTTGGAGAATAACTAAGATTGTTATAATTGTGCTTGGTTTTTCCCGAGGGAGCAATTATTCCTTTCCATTTCATTCAAATTTTAACTTTGGACAACTGAGAAAAAGGCATTTCTTTCTTCTTATTTTACATCTGTCCTTTTTTAGTAGGTATAATTCGAGAGAAATGTTGCGACAATTTGAAATTGTCATTAGAACAAAAGCACCTATAAACAATATTTGTTGTTCAAAATCAGATTTGGAAATTTGTTCGAATTAAAGATCCAAAGCAAAAGCAAAAAATTAAGATGAAATATGAAGTATCGCTGCTTTTACTGCTACTTTTTTCCACAATTACTGCGTTTCGATCACTGAAAATTGGACGAAAGCAAAGTACTGCGGTAAAAGGTGTACTGACGTGTAACGGCAAACCTGCCGTTAATGTTAAAGTGAAGCTCTACAATGACAGCCAAGGTCAGAGGTCATGAGACGATTACTCTTTTGGAATTTCTTTCTATTCATATTTTCTGAATCATCTCTATAGATATACATGTATTTGTATGTCTGCCTGCTTCTACGGTAAATTCTATGTCAGAATGTAAAAAACTAAGAAATCAGAAGTCTGATGATCTTTTTAATCCTCGATTTTTCCTCTCCTCACAGTGATTTTTGAAATGATTTCAGTTTCGGAGAAAAAACAATGAATAAAAGAATCAAATTATAATTTTTGAAACTTGCATGTTCTAATTCTTGATCGAACACATATAGAATGCATTTTGCTTTATGTCCGAATTCTCATTATTAATGGAGATTCTAAATTAAAATTTTATAATATGAGGCCAGCTTCTTTCTTCTCAAGAAAGACTCTTCGAGAATTGCAGGTCGATACGTAGAGAATTCTATGGATGAGGGAAAAACGGATAGTGAAGGCCGTTTCTTACTACAGGGTCATGAGACATCGATCACAGGTATCGATCCGATGCTGAAATTGTATCATAATTGTGATGTCGAAAACGTTGTGAGTGAAATTATTATTTTATCAGCTGATTCGAAAATTATACAGAATTTAAATTTGAATTTAGTACTTTTTATGTCGCGATATCTCTGATAGAGATAACTGTAGATGTTTCCCGATTACAAATTAAGACTAAGATTACGAATTTATTTCCTGATATATTTGATATTCTCATATAATTATCAAAAAATAATTTCAACGATATAATTTTTCAGATTTTTGATGAAAATTCCACTTTTTTTGCAGCAGTGTTTGAAGAGATTCTCAATATTAATACCAAATGATTTTGTTAGCGAAGGTTTAGAACCGAAAAAAACATTTGATATGGGCACGCTTAATTTGGGTGGTAAATTTTTCGATGAAGGACAAGAGTGTGCCAGTTGATGATTTAATTCGATAATGAAACACAGAATTCCTTTGTTTACATCTGTTGAATTGTTTAGAAATAAAATAACGTAAAATTTTCAATTTGTTTCCAAAAATTGTCGAAACGATTTGACCAACAATTTAAGTGACGATGATCAATCACTAATCTTCATTACAATCAAAACGATGATTAATCACTATTCTATATTATAATCGATGATAATCAACCACTAATTTTGGTTGTGATCGATGAAAAAGAACGAAATAAATACAAGATCAAGCATAAAGAAGGATCTTTTCTTTTTTCCAAATTTTAGCGATAGATTCTTTCTTTCAGATTACGAAATTAAGAAATTAAGATCGAAATACAGTTAGTATTCTATCTTCATTTGCAGTACTTTTCAATAATGAGCATTCTAGCAGTCCAAAATCCTTTCTGTTACTCATGCGGAACAGAAATCAGACTTCATCTAGAATCGTAGATTATACGACAAATTTCTCACTTTCATCACTTCTTTACCTTACTCGCAACTCTTTCCCAGTTCCTCACTGATATTCATGATGATTAACCGTAACAGCTCATACATCAACCAACATGATAAGCTAGCTGAAATGTAGTCATATAATAATTTCGATCCATCTAAACGTGCCTCTCATCTTTTAAATTCCATGCAGCAATTCAATGTTTTCGCCCACATCGGTTACTGACTGATTCATCTTAGAGTGAATAGAATCGACAAATCCACATATCACAGCATATCATATCAGCGCACGTTCAGATTAATTGAAGCTTTATGGATTCAAATCCCTTACTTATGTACTGTTACTAGCATATGCATGCTTGACAATTTGACCACCATACATTACGGATACTTTCTCTTATACCACATCCATGCAGTTCGACTTTTTGAAATTTGGTATTTCCTTATTATTTTTTAGTTGATGAAAGCTAGTAGCTAATGTGAAGGAAACAATAAAAGGAAAATTTATTTGAAAAATTTGATTAATTTATTAGATTTATTTGAACTTTTCATCTCCATTTATGAATTTGATTCATTCAGTCAATTGTTCCCTTGCTATCATTCCGCCTTATATTTTCTAACATTTATCAGAAATTACTTAATATTTCATAATTAGTTTGTTTAAATAATGGCTTGAAGTAGCACAGAAGCAAACATTTATAAAACTTGGACTTCATTTTTATAATAATAATCAGCGTATTGTTTCAAACAAAACACAACTCAAGTTTCGTATGCATTTGAGCACGTCTATGCTACTTCAAGCTAACATTTGAACAAACTAATTATGAAATATTAAGTAATTTCTGGCAGTAATTCATGAAATTTCCGCAGGTGGAAATTCCCCTCATTTGCTACGGTACTTCACATTATATTCAATAAAAGAATTATTTCTTTCATTTTCAAAAAGAAAAAAGAATAGAATAACCACAGAGAAGCATGCAAATAACTATATTGTTTGTTTGCTTCCTATGAATTGAGCTATGTGTGAGTCGATAGAAACCTTCCATGCGCTCATGTCACTCAAAAAAATTTTGAAAAATTGCAAGATTTCTTTGCTTCCTTTCGTTCCATTTCGATTGACGGTTAGATCAACTCTTTCTTTGTTTTCCTCTTGCCTAATTTTCGGCAATTCTCAAAGAGTCTACTTAAGACTAAGTCTGCCTATACATGATATGCTTGCAGAGATGGTAATGTTGAACATTCTTTGCATAAGGCATTCGTCTTCTGTCCTCTCGTTTACTTCGATTTTTATAATTGCAGGCAGAAAATGGCTCAGTTGACATAGAAAAGATTAAGGATTGATCAATATGGATATATTTTTCATCTTTATGGTGAGGCTTCACACGACGGTTTGAGCCTTGATTTTCTTCGTCTCGCTCTCGACGAAAGAAACTAGGCTAACAAACGCACAAGCTACTAAGGCCAAAGAAAAATATATTTGTGATTGCTTCTCTCACTCCCTTTTATCCATCTTTCTTCTTACTAAATCTTATATACTTTAGTCGAATCCCTCACATTTATACTATCACTTCTGTGCTACAATCCAAATTCGTTATTTACTTCACATTTTCTTCAATTTTTTCATTCTGATCAGATCAGTACATCTAATTTGTTTGCATCCAGTTCACAGAATAAATAAATGCGGAATAAATGCGTTTTTTTCTGATATCTGAACTCTAGTCTTATCTCCTTTTTTCTGATTAAAATTTTAGAATTTCGCTACAATTCTAATATAATCAGGCCGCTTGCTGAAATACTGGAAGTTGATGCATTCCTGAAAGTGATATTAACTGTTTACCGCCAATCCTGAAACAAGCTTTTTACGATTATATGATAATTTCGCTGCTGTGTTTGTGATAATATTGTCTGAATAGCTCGAAGTGGGTATCATTTCTGAAGATAAGAAGATTGCTCCCACTCTATGCAGTCATCCTTGAGGATGAATTTATAAGTACAAAGATTACCAGTGATTTGCTGTTATAGCTGGATATTTCCAGAAATGTTTTGCTGAATAATTTGCGATTCGGTAATTACTTAGCTATTTCGAAATCCCAATGTTGTTTTCATTATTTCTCCTACACTTAATTCCAAGGCCTTCAAATTGATGCCATCGTTCTATCATTTTTATTTTATTTTATTTTAATTTTTTTTTTTTTTTTTTTGGATGGAAATAGAAGAGGAAAAATGGAGAATTATTTCATCATTTTATTTTCTTCATCCATACCACACACATCATAGAAGTTGGCTCAGTTCGATTTCTCTTCAAATAACATTTCAGTACGCTCTCTTTCCTTTCACACCATTCTACTTTTTTTTTTTTTTTTTTTGAATAATAAACAAAGTGGTTCATTTGGAATCATTTCCAATACAACTTCAATTTATTAAAGATATTTTTTTTGTTTGTTTTTCTTCATTTCCGCTTGGAATTCTATCTCCGAATTTCGATTTATCTATCTTCGAAGCACTGAGACATCGTTCTATCCATAATACAATCAAATCTCGTCCAGAACATTCACATCAGACCGTTAGTTGAAACGTTATAATACAACAGTCGAAACAGCTTAAGGTTTTTTTTTTCTTTCAATTAGCAAACAAGGTGCAATACTTCTTGGTTTATTGGGACGAATTTTAGGATACAGGTTAGATTTTGTATGATATCATTTTATCACTGCGTCTGGATGGTTTGCTTTGAACAGCTAATAATAAAACTACTAAAAGCGCTTTCATATCAAAGTACCAAATTATCAAGATGAATATCAAATTATATTTTTCATTTCTATTTGCACAAACTATTCGCTTAATGCTCCCAAAGAATAGCACTTGATGGAACAATGTATCATTTCTTCTCTTTTATTTCGTAAATTTAATTTGATAACTTTGGTGAAATAATTTCGAATCTTTATCCTTTTATTCATCATTTCATTATATATAATCCATCATTTTCTTCCTCTTAACTTCTTTTCTTTTTTTTCCTTTTTTTTTTTTTTTTTTTTTGCATTTGCTTATCAAATCAATCTATCCTTTGAATAGATTCAATAGTGCTTGCTCTCTACATTGCTCTTTTTTTCTGTTCTCTCTTATAAATATCCGTTCATTCTATTCTTTTCTTTCATTTCAAATTTCATGATAACTCATTAGAATGATAGTTTATCATAAACAAGATATCTGATAAATGTAGTGACATAAGAAAATAAGAGATTCATACGATGAAAGAAAATATCAATAGTATAGTGACGTTTCGACTATTTGTCAAGCTATATGACAGGATTTTAGGACATCCTTATTATCCACGACCGATCGAACGTAGAGAAATGTTTAGAATTAGTTATGATCAGTAATTTTGGTTAAAATTCACAAAAAAAAAAAAACAAATAATAATATTAATAATGATATAATTATTGTTGCTGCATGGATATTTTAAAGTTATTTTGAATTGTTTTCGAAATTAATCGAGCAAATTTAATTTATCGATTTTTTTTTCAATAATTTCAAAGTTGTAAAGAACCATCAGTGAATGAGCAAAAGGAACAAGAAAAGGAAATGGTGAAGATCGATTTGAGTGATGAACAGAAATTTGATCATGAGCTTAACATGGAGCATGAACCATCGGAAGAACCAATGTTGGTGCAATCGAATATTGCTGCGATTAGAATTACTTCTCTTAGAGCTGCTCGAACGACCACAGCAGCAATTATGTAAGCTCAAATCCAATTTAATTCGTTGATTTAAAAAAAAATCGATTAGTCTTCTCGATATCTTGAGAAGAATGTGAAAATAGCTTCTCTCATGGTTAAATGATCAGAATCCACTTATTTCAGGATTTCATTTCCACTTGTAAATTTGAATTTCATGTGGATTTCAAAACAGAACAATAGAATATGGCATTATAATCTTCTCTAAATAATTTTGAGAAGTCAGTCAATAATGCCACTCTTCAGCATTAAACTCTTATATTAATTCATCATTAATATGCAATTCCTCAGTGCTGTTAAACCCAATCAAACAATGATATTCGGACACTAAAATTACAACTGAAGGTCAATTAAAAACTCGAAAAGGTTCTTGTAATAACGATGACTGCCATCTAAGAAGTAATTGTAATAACTTCATGCTGAATAAAATTCAGTTTTTTGTATTCATTTACAAAGGATTAATTCTGAAATTAGTTTTTATTCTTGTTTTTGCATCCTTCTGTCCATTATCTTCATCAGAATAATGTCTATAATATCCCTGAATCAATTTTCCTCATAGAAAAAGAAACCAAAAAAATAAATGAATAAAATCAGAGACGATGAATGCCAAAAAATCTATTTGTCTTCCAACTTTTACAGTCTTTAATAATTCCAATCGAAGCATCGTGCTGCCATAAGAGATGAAAAATAATACTCACCTGGATAATCAATAAACTTTCCTATTGGTTCAAAAATCTCTTTGAATAGGTTATTCAAATAGCGAACTTATATGGTTGAGCATCTGCTGAACTGTATAATTTAATTTTTTTTTTTTTTTTTTTTTTATTGCATTATTCAGAGAATTCGCTTCTGCCAACAAAACTTTTTAGTATATAAATAAAATCCTTTTGGAAGAATTTTATCGATTCTCTTTTAAACCATATTTGTTTAACGATGAATTAAATAATTGGTACTAATATGGAGAAATATGACAACTTTTACAGACAACCAACAGATAAAGAATCGCTAAAAGATACGGTTGTAAATTTTGTCGGTGATAAAGCAAAAACACTTTCTGATATGGCCCGGAAGAAAATGATGGCAAAAAATGGTTGTTAGTTTTCACTTATATTTAGTTTTAATACTTATTCTTTTCTTTAAATGGCTATAAATATGTCTAGATACAAATATGAATGTTAGACTTATATCAAAGTTTCGACTGTAAGGTCAGAAGTACTTGAAACCATCGTTTGCCATCAGAAACGTCTGCAGAACAACACACACAAATAGCTTTCGTACTTTTTGTGAAAGATAACGTTAAACTTCAAATCACTTGCTATATAAGTTACTGTTACATTTTTCAATTTTGAATTTTTTGCTTGTTGATAAGAAAATCAATGATTAGAATAAAATGATAAAATGAAGAAACTAAGGAAGATTTGAGAGTATTTCTTTAATGATTTCAGTATCTGAACGAGCTTTCGTGTTTTTCGGCATAATTTGCCTTGCGCTAATTCTATGTTGTGCTTATCTTCTAATACGAAAATTGTTTGGCAAGAAACGACATGGCGAGAAAAAACAGAAAGGACTAAAAGGATTTTTTGGTGAAAAAGGCGTAGATCTTATCACAATTAATAAAAATAAGGTAAATCCTGTCGATTCTACAAAGGATTGAATCTTAGAGTACATACTTATATCTATTAAAAAAGAAAATCCATTAGTTGTATTTGATTAAGTAAAACAAACAATGAGGAATTCACTGAAACAAATTTCATCTAGTTAAAGTTTCTTGTTAGTTTTATGGTTTTTTCTCCGACAGCGATTGTTTTCCACTTGCAGCAGGGGGGATTATTTGATTATTAAAGCAAAACATTCCCATTATCAATCCGTTAATTAGATTGTTGAAATTCTACAATTACAACTTATTAGGAATAAATATGATGTCTTAACTATCATTTAATATTATTATCATATGACAATCTAAATGTTGGAAGGGATTTCATTAGCAAAGTTTAAATGTAGTGCTATTTTTATTATGAATTTTGCTTGGTCAAATATTATTAACGAAGTTAAATTACTGTTATTTTAGCCTCAAAATTTTTTTTTTTTCTCCGACCTTACTTAATTCATGGTTGAGCTTTTCCACTTCTTCTTAGTTTGAGCCATTTCTATCTCTAGTCGGAAATAATGTGTGATGATCAAAATCTCGAATATAAAGAATATAAGCGATCATAGAATGTGTTCTTTTTATAACATTGCAAATTTAATGTTTTAAAATATTTCTTTTTAGTTAACAACGGATTTAGAGCAATTAGAGGAGAATATGGAGCAAAATGAGAAAGAACAAGCGGGAGAAAAAGAAGAAGTTTGCATTTTTACATCAAATTATTTTCCCTTACAAAAGAATATCCTCTACGACAGAAACTCAACTTTCTCATTCATTTCTTTTAGTTTTCTTAGCTATAAGAAATTATTCTTTTTTCTGAATACTTGAAAATTGAAAATTTTCACTCTGAAAAATTATCTTCCCGCAACTTCCTTCTTTCGGATGAGCAATTTTTTTTCTATTATTTCCTTCTTATTTTCCTTATTATTTAGCAAGTATTATTTTCCTCTTCAGGTAAAACTTGGAAGACTGCAGTATAAGCTCGATTATGACTTTCAACAGAATCAGGTATTTTTAGAAGTTTAAACTCATATGCTGAAAATAAATTTTCACTTATTCTTAGAACTATCCGATTATTCAGTGCAGTTACATTCGCATATTGGGAATGTTTTCTGAAAAATCCTGAGAAAAAAAAATCTGGCAAAATCATTTGGATTTTTTTTTTTTTTTGTTTGCCAGCGTTTCAGATTACTCAGCCTTAATTGAACTTATTATCAAAAAAACATGCTTCTTACCGAAATAATTGGAAAAAGTTAACAATTGACCCTTTTTGTACCTTAAAAATATTTTTTAGATTCAAGTCTAAACTATCACGAAATCATTGTAAACCAAGTTGAATGGTGTGCAAATTTCAGTTGGCGGTAACAGTGTTACAAGCTGAGGATTTACCGGGTATGGATATGAGCGGAACGTCGGATCCCTATGTGAAATTGTACCTTCTACCGGAAAAAAAAAAAAAAGTAGAAACGAAGGTGCATCGCAAAACGCTCAATCCTGTTTTCAATGAAACATTCATATTCACGGTATGCTGTTTCGATTCTTTTCTATACTTATTAATATGAAGCTCATTTAATACCTTAATTTTGAGGTACCATTTGTTGAAATAGCATCAAAGACGCTGGTTTTTGCGGTATATGACTTTGATCGTTTCTCGAAGCATGATCAGATCGGTCAGGTACTGATACCCCTTGGTAAAATAGATCTTGGCCAAGTGATTGAGGAATGGAAAGATATTGCTCCACCACCTGACGATAAGGAAGCCGTTAGTTCTATATTTTTTGTTTAAAATATTATCATACATCATTTTCGTTATTTTATACTATATTAAAATCTGAAATAAATATAATGAATTCAATGGAAAATTAATTAGATTCACTTCAAATATTTTTAATTACAGGATAAGAATTTGGGCGATATTTGTTTTTCATTGAGGTATGTACCAACAGCGGGTAAGCTTTCAGTAGTCATTCTGGAAGCCAAAAATTTGAAAAAAATGGATGTTGGTGGATTATCAGGTGAATTTTACGTCTGAGATATCATTTGTAATTCGATTCCATTCTGATTTGGAGGGATTCAGGAATAAAAAATGTGAGCTTAGTATTTGAAGTGGTTTCAGGCATAGTTTTATCTAAACTGAAAATATATTATGAGCTCTGCAAATTTAAACCATCTTCCAAGTTAAATAAATGTAACTGATGTAAGCTAAATGATTTTTTAGATCCATACGTAAAAATAGTATTGATGCAAGGTGGAAAACGGTTGAAAAAGAAGAAAACGAGCATCAAAAAATGCACTTTAAATCCTTACTACAATGAATCATTCTCATTTGAAGTACCATTCGAGCAAATTCAGGTGATAATTGATTTGAAATTATGCTAGATAATTTGGAAATTTCTTTTTTAATTAAAAAAAAAAAAGAATGAGAGTAAATATTAACCGAAAACCACTATTGAAAACTAGGCTAAACTAAATTGATAATCAACTAAATTGCAAGTTCTAGAAATACCGAAATCATTTTTTTTTTCGATTTTCATAATTAACTAATGAATTGCGGAAATTTTTTTTCTGAAATCCTAGGAGATTATATGCATAAAAACAACAATATTCGTGATTTTTTCTGTTTTACCCTCGAATATCATTCAACTTAAATCTTCGGCATTATCCAAATCAAATTTAATTCTTAATTTATGCTTCTCAACTAATCCCTTCTCGTCAATTTATGCATGCTATTCAATACAAAATCTTAACGATGATTATTGTTGCAGAAAGTATCACTTATGATAACTGTGATGGATTACGATAAGTTGGGCTCCAATGATGTCATCGGTCGATGTATATTGGGCTGTTCAGCAACAGGTGCCGAATTACGACACTGGATGGATATGTTAGCCAGTCCGCGTAGACCCATAGCTCAGTGGCATACTTTAGGACCAGTAGAAGAATCTGAAAAATCTTAAAATTCGATTTCAATGATCTTTCTTCTTAGGTGTTTCCGGACCATTTTCCTGCTATTACAGTAAGCCCGTTAGCATCTTCAGTCTATTATGGTTTGGAAACGCAGAGTAATGTACTATTTTCGAAGATTCCTATAGAAATCGTAATATAAAAATGCGTTAAACAGTCGAATTGCAAAGCAACCGTCGATTTTACCCGAATATCGATTGAAACCGTTGAAATCCTCAGTCTAGGTCGAAATAATTATTTCTTCTTAATGAACAGTCAATATTGTATGTGAGATTCGTCGATATGTACTAAATTACGAATAATTCACTTTTAAAGTGATATATTTCGATAGTAAGTATTATTTAAAAAATTCGAAGTATTAAACTATTTGTTGAATTCCATTCCTCTTTTCGTAAGCTTCGAACTATTCAGAAAATAAAACTTTATTTTCTTTCTTTCCGTCCTTTTCTGTCTTTTAAATTATCTCGCTTTTTTTTCCTTTCTTTTGAATCGATAAATTATGATTCTATCCATTCATTTTAGATCACTTCTCTTTAATTACGTTAATTATCACTTATACTTCTTCCTGCAAAATTTTTTCCATGAGATAGAATTGAATACTGATGTCAAAAAAATTTTTTTTTTCATATTTGTTTAAAAATTTCAATTAGTACAATATAAAAGGTAGTCCAAACCTGAAGAATATTAACTTAACAAATTCAGTTAACAATTTTCTTAAAAAAAAAATTGCTCGACTTTTCTAGCCTTCCTGTCTTGAATGATAGAGATGCTATAGCATAACTGACGAATTCAGGAAAAGGTATGAAATGTACATCCAAGCTGAATGAATTAAGAAAACAGATTCTTTGAATGTACATCAGTTATCGAATTATCAAGATTATTGTACTTCTATGTGGCTTGTTTTGAACAATATAGTGTACACAGGTTCACCCCACACTTTTCCACTTAACAATTTGAAATATGACAGAAAAGTTCCTTTTTTGATTTTTTAAGAATGTTACATAGAGTAGAAGTTGGGTATGAAATGAATGTTGATTTCCAAATCAACTTGCAAATCTTCTTCCAGTTAACTTCCAGATCAGTTTTGTTGATATGGTTCCAATATCATCAAATAGAATATGCCTTAATATAAACTTTGGAAAAACAATTCATTCTAAAAGTCAAATGTTGAAAATGGATAACAGTATGTCTTGCTTTCTATCTTCAATGTTCCGAGTGGTTTCAATGGAATTCGAAATAAAAAGGACAGGTAACTGCATGGATTCGTTTCTTACTGTCCAAGAAATGGTCGGATAAAACATAAAGGAAGACTTATAGACTGATATTTGCAAGAAATCATAAAGCAGAATAGAAGTTGGTGAAATAATTCAATCCGTGGCGGGTAAGAATAAGCAACTGTCAGGAAGAATGGACTTTTGGAAATTCAAATATTTGCATCTTTACTAACCCATTTTATAATTTCGATCGATCGATATTGCATATCTTCTATATAGATTTTTGCAACATAAACAAGTGATGAAAACATGCATAAAGTATATATTTCTATGGAACAAAAATAAAAAATTTGAATTCCTTGCTTGTACAATTAATTACTTGAAAATTTTCATTGTCTAACATGTGTCGACTACCAATGTAAGGGAAAGTTCTTAATTTGTTGATAAAGCTATAAAAACTGTTACTATTATCATCAGTATTGTAAAGCAGAATATTTTCAAATTTACATGTTTTGAAATCGAAGCATTAAATTTTGTAATCAGATCGCTTGGGTTTTTTATCTGAAGCCGGAAGTTTTTGCTATCATTCTATTTTTCTTTCTCAAATATCAACACTCTCATCATCGCTATATACATTATTATCAATAATTGTTATAACTGCGTAGAATTGTCTTACTACAATTTCGTTTCATTTTCATTTGTAAATAACATTTGTCAGTCGCTATTGTCAATGTATCATAAATTTTAAAAAAATTTAATTGTTACATATTATTTCATATTTATTGCAAGATTGTTGGACTGCAGACGCAACGGAATTCGCCAAGAATGATCTTATCAGGCGGATGATGCATCATACACATAAAATTATTTATAAGCCTTTACTATCGTTAACATTCAAATGCTTACTCGCAATTTATCAACAAATGATACTCCTTTGTCGCTTTTTCTTTCCGATCGTGACTTCTATTCTTCCGCTTTCGTAGTTGAATTCTGTTCTTCCGTTTTCACAGTTTCTCCAATTTTACTCACTTGGAAATGAACCTCAAACTTGGGTAGATAAATCTTTATTATGATTAATTTTTTAATCAACGGACGCAGCTATATCAATAATTACATCAGCAATATAATTTCGACAATATCAAAGGACAACTTTCATGGAGAAATTATAATACAAAAAAAGGAGAGATAGGGTTATGCAAAGAAAAAAATTGATATGCCACGAGCTGGACCATTCAACCGAGCTCATGGCAGCTTACTCGTTGAAATGAATTTTGTACTCAGGACCTCATCTTCTTCGTGGATGGAGGATCCTGGTATCATTTGGAGAGACAAGAAAGATCCTCTGTTGTCTCAGGAGCATGAGATTGTGCTTGTGGTTAGCGCATGATGAAAGAGAGCTTTTTTTAAAGCTCATTAACTTGATAGACAGAAAATGATTTCACAGTCGAATACAGCAAATAATGTCAAATTTAAAACGAAGGAATCACTGATTTTCTTCTTTTATCCTCGCGATTTGAGCGATACCGTAAAGTATTTCTAGAAAATGGCGCATGTGAACTTTTCGCACAAAAAGGAAACAACTTTGGTATGTTTCCCTTATCTTAAATATTTGTAAAATGTTGTACACGGCGTATAACTTATTTCATTAATTTTTTGATGAAATGCATTGAAACGAACTGAAAATCCGAAGATCTTAATGATATCTCTTCTCTGAAGATATTGGAAATTTAAAATGAGAAGAAAGGAACCAAGTGTATAATTGAATCATTAAGATACTTTCAGACATGGTGCGTCGAGTTAAAGCCAAATTATGTTAATTTCAGGATTTATTATCTAGCCCGAAAACTAATAGATCGAAATTTCGGGAAATATTTTGTAACTGTCAGTATCAACAAAACAAGATGTTTTATTTTATTAGATGCAAGAATTATTGTTTGAACATCTAATACTTTCGAATTAAATGTGAAAAGCTTGAAAAAATGATATGGAGAAGTTAAGTCTGTTGTTTGTGCAAGTTTTTTCTTGTTTGGAGAAATTGGAGACTGGTTGATTGTGTAAACAATTTTGTTATGACTAGTTATTGCTGCAAATACAATACAATTTATAGATTGGAAATTGATAAGATTTCATGAAGGATTGATATAGGATATTAACAGTAAAAAATAAGAAAGAGGAATTAGAGGACAAAATCGAGTTGAAGATTGTAATGGTCCGGAGGATTTGTTATGGCAGATAACGAATCTTCCATAAAAGAATTGTTTACATATGTGAAACCTGACAGAATATACAACATATTCCAGCGCGGAGAGGATTTACATGTTAGCATAGAGCAAAGGGAGTTTGTTTAATTCAAATCATCATAGCAAGCACAATTTACAATATTTTAATTGCAGTCAAGGTTTGAATAGATTGAAATTTTCCGTACTACAAAGATCTTTAATTATTTGATATTTTTTTATTGAGAATGTTTCGGTTATTTCTGACAAAGCAAGTAACATTCAGATTTATCTCATCCATTTGAAAAGTTACTACAAAGAAGCATGCAATTGTAATCTTGCAAAAAAAAAAAAAAAAAAAAAAAAATGCTGTAAAAATAATGGGGGTGAAAATTCAAAAGTTGAAAGGAAAAGATTACAGAGTAAATGATGAATTAATAAAATTATGGACTAAGTTGTTGTCCATATTACTGTTAAGGCATCAACATCAACAGTTACACAGCAACCATCGAAACTATAATTCGCTAATCTAAGATTTAATTCCATTATCTCTGTTTTTTCATATTTTCCGATCTTTGCCCTTCTCAAGTATAAGAAAAACAATTTTCTCCAAGAAGGACTCTATCGATTACATCGATGTACGAATTTGATTAATTTAAAGAATATATTTCACTTTTTGTGAAAAAAAAAAATAAAAAAACAAACACTAAAAACCTATTGTGTTGGATAAAGTATTTATTTTACCCTTCCTCATAATCGTCGCCCAATTAAACACACCCAAATCCCCGATATATATAACAAAACTGCGAGAAATGTGAACTCATTGATTATTTCGGGACAATCTAGCCATGTTTCATCTCGTACTTCTCAATGTCATATAGTAATTGCCTATTGTTTTATGATTTCTCTTCAATTAATGCTTTCCCTTGCACTCCAGTATTGAAAGAGTTCATTCTTTAAATGATTTATATCACTTCGAAGCACACAAAAGCATACATTGCCTTCCTCTTCTATTTTATTTTGCTATTTTCATTACAATAACAGCGTATAATAAACCCATCAGCTAGATATCGATGGGGTCAATTGCAGAATTAGCTGATTTATTATACATCTGTAAGGATCTGAAGAATTCAATTTATTTTGAAATTAATCTTTCTTATTTCTTCCAATAATAATATTTGATTACTTCCACAATTATGCCATGTAAAAGCAATAATAATTTCCAGTTGTTAATGTTTTCTAATTTGAATCTATTTGCTCCTCTTATTAATATGCAAGTTTTCATTTAATATTGATCTAATTTTTGAAAAACTTCCTCAATCTTTATCCTTCATAATCGAACTTTCGACCTTTATCTATCTTTCTTCTCTCTGATTTCCATTCCATTTGATTTTAGCTTTTTCCATCCTTCTCTAATATTCCAAACGTATTTTTTAGAAAATGACTCCCTTCATGTAATCTCTACATCAACACTAATCACATTTTTCTTCTTTTTTGCATAAACAACGAATTTCCAATTATTTCGAATCAGTGTGACAATCAGCTTCTTTGTATTGAAAATCCTTACAAGGCCGTCATCAGGAAATGGATTTACATAATGAATATTGGTATATAATAGATTTTTTGTTTTTTTTACAGAATCAATCAACCGCATTATAGTAATTCTTCTTTTCAACCATAATTTAATCCACTTTGTATCCTATACATTATACAAGAGTTTCAGTATCACAAAAACCATTAAATGCCTGAAATTGGATGTACAACAAACGTAAGTACGACACTAAAATACTAATGAAACAATATATCGATGGCATAATAACTGCAAATCAATGTAAACAAATCTTTTATGAGCACTAACAAAATTGAACAGTGTGAAAGAAGATAACAAATCACGCTTAACAATATTATTAATCACAATTATGTATATATAAATATTTGCACTGAATTTTGTATCACAAAATGTCCTATCTTTCTTTATTATTCCAAACTTATAAGAGAAAAGAAAAATAGCAAAGATTATGAAAATGTAGCGGTGTACGTAAGAGGGGAATTGGAGGAGTAATTCCATTGATTGGATCTTTATTGTGCTGCTTCCCAAGTTTAATGAAATTTCTTAATGATTACAGAAATCAGGGAATTATAATCAACAAAATATTTTAATCGAAAAAGGAATGAAAAACTCGAAATAATCTAATCTGCATATATATATATATATATAACATATGTAAAGTTATATATATATATATAACTTTACATATGTTTTGTTATTATATATATATTATAAAACATATGTAATATATTATTATATATACATAATATCAAGGGATACTGGTAAAATAACATCCCTAAGTTATATAAAATACGAAAAACGATAATTACGACTAAAGCTTTTACATAATTTTTTTATATGCTTCCGACTGAATCTCATTCAGAATCACTGACCAAATACATTGACCAGTAGATCGAATAGAACAATTTAAAAGGTAACTTCATAAATTAACTTAATGATTCAGTATGCAACTGTATGAAGACAAGCTTAACCGAATGATCGCATAGATTTGTTGACCGATCTCTCCCATTAATCTGTGATTATCAAATTTAGAAACAGACCACTTCTTGTTATCTGCTCTTTAATATAATAAATGAAGTCTTATAATATTCCGGCAGGCTTTATAACGTTAAATTACTGGCAATGATAATAATATAGTTAATATCAGTTATCAAATAATCAAAATATACGATTTGACCATATGTCAAATAATATGCATAGTTTTGTATATACAAAGTGAGAAAAGGAGAGGAATTATATTACTGGAATATTTCCTGAATGAATTCATTACTAAACACAACTGAAAGGAAGATAAAATTGAAGAAAGGAAATACTTGATTCATAAAAAAAATGAGTTTTTCAATTACATCGAAAAACGAAAATACTAGTTTAGCTAAATAAGGAAATTATGCTATGAAATGAATTGGAAATTGCTTGACATGACAGCTCAATAGAGTGACAAGGAAGACCGAACAGTCAGATAAGAAAAGAGAAAAAAAAAATCTTTTAGGGGATGCATGAAGCTTTTGTCCTTCCTTATATAATACATACTTCATCGAATCTTGAAAACAGAAATGATAGAAGGAAAATTTTTAAACCGAACCAAATATGATAAAAATATCATTTGTCATTATTAAATTCAAACTGAAAAAGCTAAACTGCTGAAGTGAATCATTATGATCGTTATTTAGTGAGACAAATACATCTGAAGTTAATGCAACCAACTTTGTTGACTTATGTATCGAGAAATTGATGAAACAAAATAAGGTAAGTGCAAATAGACTGCATAAAAATAAGGGAAGTGATAATGGAAAACAACCAAAATACGTTGAATTAATTACATCTCCGTTAAATTTTTCAGCATATTTCGCCGGAAATGTCTATTTTGAGCTGTTCGAACATTTGCAGTTCTAGTTCAACTTTTTTTGTAGTCAAAAAAAATATATATATATATATATTCTGAAACCGAAATTTCTTTATATTGAATTCTCAATTTAAGCTCTTTTCATGACACAACCTACACTGAATTTCTCTTTCTCCTTGTCCTAAAATTCGCATTGCAACGCAAACTATAATCACCCTTATCTTTTTCTAGTGCAATATGACGTTTCCACTCAAATAATTGCTCCTTTGTTATTAAATGTATCCAAATAATCGATCACAGCTTTATAGCAGAAAGCATACTGTTCCTAAAATAATGAAGTATAGGTTAATAATTTACATCATTTAAACTTGAGTTCTCTTTTAAAAAAATCTTAATCAATTTCAAGAAACTGCAAAATTGATATTTGCATATTCAATAAAATGTAAGTTGTCAAGATATTTTTAAATTGATAAGAATCAACAGAAATACAAGCCCAACATTTCATACATACTACTTTTCTAAACAATACTTTCTCAAGACCAGATGAGCAGAGCCAAAAAAGTATTGTTGCCATAAATTTTTAAATCTTGAGGAAAAGTAGACAATCTGAGTTTCAAAACGTACAAAACTTGTGAACATAAACGGTCTTTTCTGTTGTAAACTTCGTACAGTTTGAAATATATCGATACGATTTTCCGCTTTGAGCCTTTCGAGCAACAACGACACACAACAATAAAGACCAGTTTTGAATGATCCGTCTCTGGAAATGAAAAATTCAGCAAATGAAAATTTTTGATCATTCGGACGATTTATTTATTCAAGGTAAAAAAGCAGGAAGTTTTAAATAACCGATAATCTAGCCAATCAGTAACATAGACAAAAAGGGTTTAACAATTGTCATAGCTAATCGCATCCAGAGGATTGACTTAGGGTTGTTCCTCTATGCAAAATCTGTAGTTGAGAATCAAATTTAAATTACGATGAGATGACGTATTTCGAGAGAAAGAAAGCAATTATTTTTTTACTAAATGCCAATGAAATGATCACTACTGATGAATAAGTTTTGAGATTAGCAAATCTTATCTGAATTATTATTAATTAATTTTAAGAAAAAAATACTATTAAAAAAATACTAATAAGGAACCTTGAATGCAGAATAATGGGACCTGCTTCTTGATGGTCACTCTGCAAGGAAAGCACTCGACTTATTAAATCAATTATTGATTCAGTTGATTCCGGTAATATTTTATCTGCCGGCCAACAAAGATAAGCATACTGCATGACTTCACGATATGCTTTTTCCTGAAAAGAGTGTTTCTTTTTTCGTTGCAAATTAATTTAGAAGAAAATTTCAGGGAATTGCTCCATTGCCAATAAACTTTCTCCAAAAAAATTGAAGTACTGAAGCTATTCACTCATAACGCAACAATTACTTTCTCCTAAAAGGAAACATGAGAAAAATATTCGTAAAAATCCATTTCTAGTCAGAGATCCAATTTTGTTCCTCAAACTAGAATAATTATCCGTAGCTGCTTTCCGTATATGAAGCTATTCACTCATGACACTGCAATTGCTTTTTTAAGAGAAAATAATTGCAGCGCCATAAACGTATAAATTTACTTAAGTATGTCACGTATCATAACTGCATATGATATTAGTATTTTCTTTATTTTTAAAGAAAAAAATGCCAACGTTTGCAAACTTGTACGTAAACTTCCTAAGCGCAAATGTTGAAAATAGTTCTTCTCCAATTAATTTGATTGATACTTCAGCATTGCGTCCGAATGTTTTTATACGTCCCACTTCACTCGGCCAGTACTGAAATTCGGAAAAAAAAACATAAAAAACAGCACTAAAAGATTGCAATCACTTGTTTTCTTTTCTCAACTTTCAATTACTAAATGTATAAGATTACTTTTACTGAAGTAAATCTACATGTTAGATAATTTACTTTTTCAGTTGGCGTAAATTCGGATTCAGATGACAACATTACAACAGCTCGTGAATTTTGTTCACCAATCATACACCAAAAATCGTAACATGTCTGTTCATCTAGTGGATCTTGAGCTAAGATATAAGGGTAAAAGTATCCCTGAAATCAACATCAGTAGCAGCGGTGTACAATAATTGTATCTGCTCTTTTTGAGCAATAGAGAATAGAAAATATGGAAACATATGTATTTAATTCTAACAAGTTCTTTGCAATTCTGATTCCACATCATTAACTCATTTTGCAATATATATCTTTTATTTGAAATGGTCAAAAAGTTATCGAAATATAGTACCTTAACTAAAGAAGCATTAATATAAGTTGAATCGCTAATACTTCCAATAACAATTGGTAAAACGATACGACAATGATCGAAAGGAACAACATTCTCGAAACGATTCTTCCTTATATTCTCTGGCTTATGCGCAAAATTACATGTCCGTCTCGCTTCAAGAGTACGTTCCAGTCGCTGAACAAATTAAAAATGAAATCCATAACTATCACTCCAAACAAGTCATTAAACAATGATTTCTGTAAACCTCATGAAATTATACTTTCTCATTTTCTTTCTCCATTTAATTCAATAATTATAATACGAAGAAAAACGGCATCTAGCATTATGTTAATAGCTATAATCCTGATGACTGATCCTTGAACCAGACGCAAAAAAGATATTAAAACCGCTGAGCAACATTACTGATTTTTCGTACTGTGCTGAATTTTATGGTCTAGAAATTTGAATTAAGCCTAAATACCTTGTACTCAGCTTCCATTGCAGTTAGTATTTCCTCAGAAGTAGAGATATCGCTGTTAACTTTCCGCAGTTTTGGAACTGGTCGCTTTACAACAGCGACAAATGCCGATCGGTTAACCGAAGCATGCTGCTTGCGGAACACTGGCTCATTCAATGTGCGGTAATGCTCACGGAATTGATCTACTTCGAAATCAGTTTCACCAAACATATACCATTCAGCCAATGCTTTGTAAATAAAAAGATACTGCTCCTAAAAAACGTTTTATCCCTGTCCAATGTTTAAGTGGCCAAATTCGCAGATTAGTGGATAGAATCTAGCAAAGATTCTTTTCGACAACAAATTCAAAACAAGTAGTTTTATTTTTTATAAATAATCTTAAATTTCATATCTGCCATCAAGAATGCAGAACGAAATATAGAATTAAATAACTTAAAGAAATGGAAAATATATCGACAAACTGACTATCAAAAATAAAAAGAATTCCTTAATTTTATCAAAAAGCACTTAAAAAAAATGCTAAAATACAATGATGAGAATAGAAACTTACAGCATTCTGAACCATAGTATTTCGTTGCTTTCTCATTTCTGATACAAAACCAAAGACGTCTGCTTTACCCTCTTCGATACACTGATCCAACAAACTATCGATTGCAATGAAAGTACCTGTGCGACCCACACCGGCACTGCAATCATATAATTAATTCGCTCCAAAATAATTACATTTTAAACATTATGAATCTTCAGTTTTTTTTCACTTATATTTACTCTCTTCACTATCATTGCTTAGATATTATGAGAAGGAAAAAAAAAATAAATAAAGACAAGATTCTTGTTTTTATACTATCTAACAGAATTTACATAAATAAAATATTAGATGGTTAATATTGTAAATAATAATATAATAATACAACCGGAATGTTATGTAATCATGAAAAGTAAATGCTTTTAATTTAATATACCTGCAATGAACAACAACAGGACTATGGATATAATCATCCAGTTTGCGTAATTTCGACAAAAAGCGTAATAAACCAGTAGTACATTCCGGTGCTTGTAAGTCATTCCATGAGGTGTAGTGATATTGTACAACACGACGCACTTCTGCAAATAACACTTTTTGCATTTTTACAAAAATCTTTTCCTCATTGGTAAAACTTGAAGTAAAAAATCTTTCAAGAAATCCAAATACGATTGGTCGTAATTGATGTAAAGATTCGAATAACAGGTAAAAACGCTTTGTGTTGAATTGGGGCATTGTATTTATGATATTTTGCAAAAAACTTCATGATCTATTGTATGAGGAAATCAACCAAACTACCTGATCTTTTATTAATAAACTCCGTTTCTGCATGAGCGTCATTCAACTGCGTATTACTGTTGCTAAACCGCGAATTTCTTTTAGAATTCGAAGATATTTCATTAAGAATGGAATCAATTGAACCACGGAGTGATGATGAATGGGACCTGAAAAGTCAGTCCAATAATAAAGAAGCAATAAAAAGTGTTTCAATTCCATAACTTTAAACACAGTGATTGCAATAGATATGTTTTAGGGAAAATTCCAAAGAAAAATAATTCGCGAAAAATCAATAACAATTCACTCAAGATATCTCTGCATTCCTACAACTACTTTTATCTAGAATAACTGTGAAAATAGCTTACTTTATATTCACAATAACTGCAGAAGGATCGGTAGTCGTATCGCCCGTTATACCCGGAACTTCATATGAAATGACTGCAGGAGTTCCAGAGAGAGAACCATTCGCTACTGTTGGTTGGATTCGACGCACTTCGAAACTGCGTATGGCATAATCAGAATAATAAATTGAATCAACTGGGTGAACTTCCAACTTATCATATACTTTTGGTCCATCATCCGGCCAATATTTTGCACATTGGCACTGAAATAACCAAAACTATGTTTTTTGTTTATCAGTATTGACTAATCCTTAATACTGCAAAGAAGCACTAATAAACTATTATAGCCGAAATTCAAACAGCCAGAAAGACAAAAGAAGACAGGAAAAGTGAAGGGAATGTGCTGCACTGTCGAAGAAGAATGATCAAAAACTTAAACTTTTACTGCTCCATTTCTTAAACGACGGATATGGAGCGAACAAGTCAGCCAGGATATGACTTAGAATCCAGAGATGTTGTAGATTATAAATTCTTTAAAAATAATCTTAAGAAATTCAAATTTTAAAAGAAGAGTAAAACACAAACCCGATTTCTTTCGTAGAGATTAGCAACCATGACAATAACCCGCACTTTATGCTCCCAAATCATACGCCAAAAGTCATCCGTACTGGCATCTAGCGGACCTTGTGATGCAATGAACATTTTTCGGCTTTTGTATCCCTGAAAAAAATGAAAACATAATTTGACAATCTTTCAGGTTGATGGCATATAAAGAACAATATATCATTTTTGGAAAGAAAAGAAAAATTTTTAATATTTCATCACTTTCATCGTTCTAAATTGACAGTAAGAATGATCTGTAAGTAGTATTTTTTTTTTTTTTTTTTTTCATGAATTGACTTCATAGTTTTTAGTACTTCATTCATTACCAGTTTTTATTCACTGAATAAAAACTAATACAAAATCAAACTTGAAAGAATAGGAAATCTTATTGTTATTCATCAAACGGTTTCTCAATATAATAAATTGCAATAATAATTATTATTTCGAATTTACTTTCCTAAAACTATCCAGTACCTGAAAAGAAATAATACCATTATGAAAAGGTTGAACAGCTACATCGATTACAATTAAGTCAGTCTATATCATCTTCAGCAAAATTAGACTAAGAATAAAACTAATTACCTAATAATTAGAAAAAGAACTAATAATTTATTAATTAATAATTAAAAAAGAGTGAAAACTGATCTGTATGGCTATTAACCTTAACGAAATTAGCGTTGATGTAATCAGTTGACGAATCATTCCCAATAATTGATAACTTAACACGAGTAGCATCAAATGCCTTTATATCATTGTAACGATTTTTATGGGCATTCTCAAGGCGTTCCGAAGCACTCGACTCCATCGAACGATAATT
The DNA here is from genome assembly GCA_028564675.1 of Onchocerca lupi. Lineage (NCBI taxonomy): Eukaryota > Metazoa > Nematoda > Chromadorea > Rhabditida > Onchocercidae > Onchocerca > Onchocerca lupi. The sequence goes on along the minus strand of JAOVVO010000662.1, from coordinate 21,779 downwards.
TGGCAAAGCCTGCAAAAAAGGTATGAAATATTAAATAATGGTGATAGAAAATAATAGAAAAGTAGAATGCAAAGGTAGGAAGAAGGGAAAAAGGGAGCGAAATAAATGCTACAGATTATTTCCAAAAATAAGAAAACATAACTGATTCTATACAAATGGCAAGTGTTGACTGAATCCCTTTGATATTGTCATAAAAAGCATACAATGAAAAGCAACAGTTTTAATCAAATGGCAAGAGAAATTAAAAATACATCAAACTCAGAAATGCATAGGTAATTGCTATCACGACGTCGGATAGCATATTCTTCGGGTAGATCATCAATGAGTATTGCATGAAAATGAGGCTTTAGAAGTATACGGTCCTTACTCATCGGACATAACAGTTTTATCATTCCATGCCTTAAAATGTGATAGAATGAACTAAGGAATCTTCTGAACAACAAATTTATTAGGGTTACATGAACGCTGCTAATAGAAAAATTTATTAAAAGATGGAGTAGTAACTGTTACTTGCTATAAATTCACAAATATCTTTAAAAACAATTCCAGACCATAGATAAAGAGATCTAATCATGCATTTACACTGTTAGCAACAAAGATTAGTTGCGTAGAAACAAGAGCTGTGGAAAATAGCTTGCGAAATGTACGCATCGAAAAAGGTTTCAAAATACGTCACGTTTAGAAGTAAGAACATCAAAATAAAGAAGATACCTGTGTAAAACGTAGGTAACAAATGAGGAAACTAGCATGATGAACAAAATCAAAGAAAGCACACTGAACAATACTACCATCCATGATTGGGCCCATTGCTCTGTAATAAGTTATTTCATTAATCGTCATTTACTTATTGATTATAATTTGAAGAAAAAAGTCATACTTTCCAATGAGCCAGATTTCAAAAAATTATTTTGAATGATTAATATCGAAATCTAGACAATGGAGAAATTACTCACAAATGAACTTTTTTACTCTGCACCTTATTATGGGATCTTTTAGAAATGATATCGACATTATAATCGCCAGAAGCAATTTACGCATAAAATACTTTCATTATTTCTAAAATTCACAATTTCAACCTCTTGTTGCCAGAAGCGGTGGCAAAAGCTTAAATTGAATCAAAAGACCGTAAATCAAATTGAGAAATTGATCACTTTTCAATTCTCTACAGAATATTACTTTTAAATGGCGATATATCGAAAACATACCATCAAAAGCTTCCAAGATTACAGGCTTAAAATACCCGCTGAAGCCATATGCAGGACCATTAACAATTAACTGTCGTGACAGCCGAAAATGACGTGAAAATTCCGAATTCTCACGATAACTAAACCAACGGCTTCGATCTAAAAATCGTTTCTCCGTATTCTGGTATAATCGCCTTCTAAAAAAAATTCACCATTGATTAATATCAAAAATTCAATCATTTGATGCATGTACCAAATTTTACACGTCATCAAAAAATGAATAGAAATTTAAGCTTGGCAAAAAGCATGAAGAAAAAGATAACGATGTGTTTCATGTGACAATGATTGTTAAATATAAAAAATTGTATATTCTAAAATATGCAAATTTACCGCTTTCTTTTCAGGAAAAATGGATCACTGTGTCGAAATGACTCATCACGTGTAGCATGATCACGATCAACACGTGCAATCATGAAACCAGTATATTTTAATCCAGGTTTCAACGCTGGATCCTCTGGTCGATGACGACTCAAATATCTATAATTGGCTGTGCACAAACATCATTTGTAGATAAATATCAAAATAACCTCATTTTTAGTATATTATAATATTCACCATTTATCTTAAATAAGTATGAAACATACAAAACATTGCAAGGTTCTACACCAGCCGTAGTATTACCATCACCAATAAATGTTCTCTTCGGGTACTGCATATAACTTTCTGCAATATATGCAAAGTAACGTTTCTGCTTCGTATCCTGAAAATTCCAAAAGCTTTTCGTTCATATAATTATGTTTAAAGTACAAAGTAAATTACTATGATTCTCTGTGTTCAGAGTAAATTTCTATGACTCTAGTCATTGAGCGAAAAATTTCAGATGAAATTGGAATATCTTAAAACAATAAAAAGAATAGATAGCAAGACATATTTCTAAGATTGCAACATTTAATAAGAAGAAAAGAATAGACGATCATCGATACTTTAATTAGTAAATATAAAATCTGAAAAAGTATGATTGCTAGTATTCCAGTCTCCTCCCGGAAAATTTAAATATGCTTGTCTTCCGATTATGCTATTAAGAAAAGAACTACACCTGAAGATGATAATAAGAAAAGAACTACACCTGAAGACGAAAAAAAAAAATCATAGCACATGCCGATAACATTGCAATGTACCGAGGTATTCAAGCAGGAATGAAAAAGAAAAAAATTACTTGTTTGGGCTGCTCACTCTGCAAATTATTGCTCATCGTTTTCAGGAATGTGTCAACAATAAGTGAATCGGGGGCTGGCAAACTTTCAATAACAACGTCTGGAGAGAGTGGAACAATGGCAACATAATAACATCTAAAAAACAAAAAATTACAGCTAGGAAAGATGCTCGAATTCTACAAAGATACCATAATCATTTGCATAACTTTTCAGGAACATGACGTCTCTGCCCATTTTGAACATAGAAGTTGGCGAATAAAAATTGATTTTTATTCGTCAATATTTGCATTTCAATGGGAAAAGAAATTATCAAAGATCGGATGACAAAAAAAATGTGATTTATCTGATCTTATCGGCACTCATGACTATAAATTACTTACGCCACAGGTCCATTTACTTCATCTGGTTCGTTACTGAATGTTAAGCTAAATATTGTTCCGTTTTGTGACAGCGAAGCTGGAGCATCAATGGCATCCGGTTGTGCAAAGTCTGTTATACACTGCTCCGAAAATGTTGCATTTTTACTTCGACCAGCGCTATTCTCAGCCCAAACGAATGATGTATAATTCCGATTTGGCTGCAAATTGATAATTTAATGAAATCTTAAATGTTCTAATTAAAGATAAAGTGATATCTAAAAAAACATTGTGCAACTTCTTTTAAGAATGTATTAGACAAAAAAAAAAAAAAAATTTACTAGTGCAAATAAATTTTTTAAAATAATTGTTGATCAAAATTTTATTCCCAGACTACATGTATGAAAAATTGAATGCCTTCAATGGTCCAAAACGACAAGAATAAAAGTCTGCAATAGCATCCGCACTCGTGTAGCTACTATCGTTATTAATATAATTAACGCATTGATTCTTCTCTTCTGCTGGAAAATCATCATTAGATAGGATTCCTCCAGGTGAAACATGTCGTAATTGTCCTCGTACAGTTACCTGTTAAAATTTTGATATCTCGACAGATTTGCAAGATTTTCAATGGATGAAATATTCACGGGAGAAAAAACTGAAGATATGGAAATCGATACAAACATACGTAGTATTTGGTGATACGTCCATTTGGTGTTTTCGGTGGCATCCACTCAACTTCGCAATATAAACCACTCTGAAGATTGAGAACACGTATTTCACCCAATGTTGGTGGTTCTGGAGCTAAAACAATAGAAAAGAATGTGATGAAAATTTGATTTTCGGAAATTTCAAATTTAAGCAATGTCTAATTGCCTTTTTTCCTTGTCTACCTTTTCTTAGGGTCAAGCTAAGAATCAAAATTGCGAGCTGAAGAACAAGTCTTATAATAACTAAAATCATAACTTTTCTTTGTTTTCTTCAAGAAAATATAAGTAAATGCCAATGATCATGATTGTCAATGATTGGCTCTTTCTTTATCTATTAGTTATAAAATTGTAATTATGCAGCAAAATTACCGCTTTCAGATGTCGTAAAATGTTCAGTTATTTTGAATGGTTCATTTTGACCATCGAAAACTGATATGAATAATGTATATGGCGTTGCCGGTAACAATTCACCAATGACCATGCCGGATTTTGCATTGATATCTGACCACACCTCCACTCCATCTGTTCGCCGCATTAATCTGCAAGAGCAATAAAAAAAATGAGACTTGCTTCAGCTTTAGCCAACTCAATAAATTAATCTAGCTAATTCAACTTCCATTTGCTGGAAAAAAATAAGATAATGTCTTTTCGGTTTCACTTGATTTAAAAATATTCTTGTTAAACCTTGATGTGCCATTTTGTCACCACCTTCCAAATCCAATAAAGTATCTGGACTGTAAAGAGGAGATAAGCTAATCAATTTTATTCATACTAAGGAATGAATTCCAGAAAAGGAAATAAAAGTAATGTCAGAAAGTTAAAACTTAAAGACATTTCATTCATGAAATTGCTTATGTTCTTGTTTACAAAAAAGAAATTGGAAAACTTTGTGGTAAGACTGCAAATTTATGCCTATGGCTTTGGACATTTTCTCCATATCATTAGTCTTATTTGGCTTGGTGGGTGCAGTGAAGTTGCGGATTTGCCAAGTATTTCATCAATATTAACATGTACCTGCTTTATTACGGGTGGAGCTATATCAGTTATTATGGAGTAAGTAATATGGCTGAGGGAGGACTTTTGTCTAAATATACATCTGACCCTTATAAAAAAATTTATTTATATCGAATTTTATGAAAGGCTCAACAGATGATATATAAGATTTACTTGAAATCAATCTTCAGCATCGGTCCATCATCCTGAGCATCCCATTGAATTTCCGCATGAGTTGCGTTCGTTTTTACTGTCACATTTTGAATAATTCGTGGTGCTAAAAAAATATGCAATGAAACTAACTATTGACCGCTTTCAATCAACGATGAACCTGCATACATGCAACGTAAAAAACATCATGCAAATGACGACAAGCACAGATCAGGAGATAAAAAACAGTCAGGAACTTGCTAGCAACATTCTAATTAGTTTCAACATTCCAATCACAAATCCTGAATCTGTTCGAAAAATGGCATATCAATGTTATACATACTTTGCATAAATTTTAAACATAATATTTCTGATAAGAATCTTGCAGTGATAAATTCCAAAAAATATGTCCACTGAACAGATGACTTTTCTTCCAAGAGCTATCCAAAAACTATATTAAGTGAAATAAATGTTTAAAAAAAGTGTGAATCATCGTTTCATTACTTCTTGACTAACTATTCAAATAAATTATCTCACCCATACTTGAGATCGCATAATTACAGAAAAATTCTGACGAAATACAAGAATAACAAAGATCAAATGGATTAATGTACTCTTATACTTTACCGGGATTGTTCAGAAATCGATCGAAAATTTGAAAAGCATAATGAATAAAAAAAGACCTTAAATCATTAGCTTGTTATAAAAAGGATAAATTGTAAGTTTTTACTTTTTTCTTCCATTATAATTACTTCACTTAATCTTTAAAGGAAATGCTATTCCTCTTTAACTGTTCCTAAGTCATCACCTAAATACATTTGCATAGAAAAAGAGCCCACTATTACAAGTTGTCACAGAACGAGAAATTCTAGAGAGCATACATTTTTCCATTGGAATTCACAAATCAACAGCATGCATCAGAAAAGTATACCAGCAAAATCATGGAACAGTATTACATGCTAAATTTCCTTCTAACTCACTTTTCTCCTTAATTTTCTTGGCTTTTCGTCGTTCAGCAAGTAGATCGAGGAATTTCAGTTTGGAATCTTCGCGAATGGAAAGACTATTTTGATCTAGGATACTAACAGATAATTTCCTTCGAACTACTATCAGAATTTAACAAATCCCTCTTTAAAATATCATAATAACAAATACTTTTTTCCAGAGTTCCACATGAAAAGGGAATTTTTCAAGATTTGAATAATCAAAAAGAAAGTGTAGAAGAGGGAATTAGCTATTTTTATTAGAAGAAAAAAGACAAGTCGACTATATTATTTTTCCTTCCTTTCATCTCCATCATAAACAATATAATTTCTAAAGTAAGAAAAATTTGAAACATTCTTTTAGCACCGACTTAATCATATATATTTCCATTTATTATATTCCAATCCAAAAGGCTATAACATTTTTGGCGAAAAAAATTGATGATATTAACAATTCACTTTTGAAAGGAAAAATTATCAGTTCTTAAGACAGTCATTATTTCTACTGTTACAGAATTACTTCAATATTCGAAGAAAAAAAAAAGTTTTTTTGAGATTCTACTCCTTTCAATGTTCCTTCTCGTTGATGATACTTGTCATTTCAAATCTAGAGTAGTTTTCAAAACTGTTCGAAAAGAAGTATCAGTATTAAGTCCCAAAAGTAAAAATAAGAAAGTTTTAAAAATACCTGATTGGATATGCCAACGCAACAAATTTCATTTTCATGAAAACCGAAAAAAATTTCAATTTTCATAAAAATGATCTTTTTCAGAACATTAATTTTCTTTTTAATTTAATATCATTGCATAAATTCAAATCCGATACCAAAAATACCTAAGTCAACAGATAAAAGAATGATAAAATACCTTTAACGAAGAAATTGATTGTGTGATTGGTGTTGATTTCATGTTTACCGGTTGTTTTCACATGACAAAGATATGTCCCGCTATCACTATACTGCGCATTCTTAATTTCCAGCGACCAGCAACGTGGTGGTTCAATGCCGTCAGTGAAAATTTCATCATACGGTGTATTGGTTGGCTCACGTATGATTGATGAATTTTGTATAAAGTCCACCTAAAAATCCAATTCTTCTACCCTTCTCTCTCATTTGGTGACAACAAAATCAAAGATCGCTAGATTGATCATCAATTTTCGTAAATAACATTCCCCAATCAGTATTATTTATTTGCAATATCCATTTGACTAATAAGGAAATTCAAAGAGATGGCCACCTACAGAAGGCTAAACTTCAAATAAGCAATCCAGGAGAATTCAGGAAAAATTATCCAGCTGCTAATTATTTCCATCCAAAAAGATAGTTCCCGAAAATTTGCATAAAAATATAACTGAAGTCATCTATTACCTGCTCTTTACACCACAATGACAATGTTAAGATTTCAAACAAAATCGCGGCTCAAAATATCATATCTTTAAAGCTAACGACAGAAAAAAACAATGAGAACAAACCCCATCGTCATCAACAAATGATCTCGGATCCATATTGATGCAACAAAATAAACTGGCATCTGCACCTTGATAGACAGAATCTGATGGAAGCGCCCGTCCCTGTACCATTAGTTCTCCTGTAAACAACTTTTTTTCCGAAATTTATGATAAGTAAGTAGCAAATGTAAGTAACAAAATAGCAAATGATTTCATTTTTATGGAAGATATGTTTTAGAAAATATGGGGATTGAATGAACTATATTCTTAATGACAAAAAACGAAAAATAGTTTGAACTAAGTGAAAACTGCGCTATCCTATTTTTCATTCTCATTAATTCCTGCTATTTCACGAACTTTTTCTTACTCTTTCCATTTTCTTTAGCTATTAATTCACAGAGAAAAAAAAAAATACTTCGATCACATTTGAAGGGAAGCAGTTCGATAGCTCCTTCCATTCTCCAAGGATCAAACATTGGAGGACAAACACAAATTCCCTACAATGCAGCAGTGATGCAGATTAAGAAGAGCAATATAACTAAGATCAATCTCCACATATAATCAACAATTTAGAAAAATATGTTCATTATAATCCAGAAAAATTAATAATTACAGATGGAATGAACGATGGACAAAGTATACGTTAATCATAACAAAATGTGAATGCAATGAATGCTTTCCTTCTAACTTCATTTTTATAATTTTTCTTAACGTTTTCTAAGAAATACATCGCTGAATGACTTATTTCATATCAAGATTGAGAAGAATTAGTAACGTTTAATGCCTATATTCACTTTTGAGCATAATCTGTCTCATAATTCATCATGGGATTCATCAATGCATAGAAATGTCTCCTTTCCCAGTTAATAATATTCATTGAATAAAATTAAATGTTACTACTTGATTTTCTAACTCGTAATTCCAGAATCATTTCGCTTTGATCATATCATAAAAATGAAAAACATTGCAATTGCCAAAAATCTATTCGTAATTAATTAATAATATTGCAATTATAAATATATGAGATGCGGCTTGGAACTTTTAAGAAAGAATAATTTATTGTGCTGTGAAGGAAATAGTAAATAAATAATAAATAAGACTAATCATCATAGTCTGAGAATTTCCATTGACGATTAAGAGATATATCTTTCAACAAAAGATAACTAAATTGCTTATTATTAATTTAAAATAAAAATAATAAATTTAAGGCAGAAAATCATTTCAAATAATTTCAAAAAAAAAGTAAAGATAGATGATAGAAGAAAGTAAATGATAAATACAATTCTTACAAAAGAAGTTCGGGTTTGTTTTTTTGGAATGTAAAACCCAATCGTCTAAACAACTGATTAACCATTACAACTCAAGATCAATTTTTTTGGTAGAACAGTAAATTGGACAATACTATGCTTTCAAATAGTCAATATTAAAAGTTCGATTATCGACCTTAAAATTTCAAAACACAATAAACTGGTGAAAATATTCCTTAGATAAGTGAAAGGAAATATTAAAAATGTTACAAAATGCTTTGCAAAAAACGAGAATTCACTCAGAAAAACTGGATAAAAGGATTTTTTTTTTCATAGTTTCGCAAGAATTTCCACGTCCCAAATCATGATTATTTAAATTATTGAGAAAGACTGCATATTGGTTAATTATTATTCGCTGCGTAAATAATTCATCCATAATAATTAGATAAGTTATCATTAAATACTGAAAATTTCCAGGTTTATTGGCAATAACTTACACTGCTTGTGAAAAGATTTCCTTTCATATATTATTTAGTAGGGTATTTTTTTCCACGATAAGTATTAAAAGATATGTCAATATCTCAATATCTCATGTATAGGTCAAATTAAGTGACAAAAACATAAAATTCAAAAAAAAAAAAAAAAAAAACAGTAATTCTAGAATGCAAATGCAACAAACCATATAACAAGCAGGTTCTGGTAGCAAATACTTATCTCTATAATCATCACTCATCGACATGCAGTAATCATCATGTTTACCAGCACGGCATGACACCGGAATTGCTGCAATACAGTAAGCCGAAGCAATATTTATTTTAAAAATGCAAATTATACACATAAAACATTATTGGCTATTAGCAGTTCTTCATACAAAAATGGAAGGATAATATGGCGAACATTTGAGAACACACTACATATATTCAGTTCAACATCTGGATCAAAAAAACATTTGGTAGCAATTAGACAGAAGTCAGAACTAAGCAATCAGTGGCAATGTACGCTTTTTCGCAAATCGCGACATTTTATAAAGATTTAAAAAGAACTAACAAGCTGGACAGCTCGCTGGACAAAGACAAGATTTGTAACCGTTTAGATCAGCGACGCACTTACCGCCGTACGCACAATCGTTGATTGAGTCTTCACATTCTGGTATCTCTAAAACATTCTTTTGACATGGTTATTAAGTTTCAATAGACTTTCTATAAAAAAAGAAAAAAAATCTAATTTTATGATAGAATCCCGGATGACATAAAGTGGGATAGATGAAAAATCATAAGATAAAATAAAAACTCACTCAATTCACTGGGTGTTTTCGGCTGTGATTTAAGAGGTATTGCACTAATATTCTCCGAATACCACAAATTTTTATCAACCACGTTATCACTCTTATTTTTGTTTGCTGTATTTGTTTGTACATGAAGTTGCTGCAGAAATTCGTATATTTAAGTCAATTTTAATTCCACAAAAATATTCACACATTATTTATAAAATCTCTAATATTCAATTTTATCATTCAGATTTATCATTCATCTCTAATATCTAATTTTATCATTCACTAATACAACTTTATTCTCTATTTATCATTCAGGTTATTAAAAATTATATCATTGGTCTTGTCTTTTTTCGCATTTCCAAACTATTTTCCTGAAATAAAAATTCAAGAAAAAGAGATGAATAGGAACGGTTATACCTCTGTAGCCCTGAGCAGTAGGAATATCAGAGTGGACCACCAAAGCCACTGTGCTGTCCTTTCAGCCAATGTTGACTTCCAACAGATCATTATTGCGCACAGTTATTTGCTATAGTATAATAAGAGATCACCGAGCCGATCTCTCGAGCTATCCGATGATAATCATTTCTTATTACAAAAGCACACATCGCCAACCAGAAAATACTGGTCTTTCCAAGCAACTGCTTCTTCCAAAATATCACAAAGCTTATCTGAAATAAAAGAATTTTCATTACAGATTATGAATCATTAACGTTATCACAATTGCAATTATGTTGTAGAAAAAAACCAATTTGGAACTCTTTTTTGTCTGGATTTGATAATGAAGAATTCCAATTACATTCCGCAACCGATAACCAATTATTTATTATTCAAATCAGAAATTATAATTACGTTAAGATCGATATTATGATAACATGTGATAAAAACATCTTTGACACAAAGTAAAAGCTTAAAATATTAATGCCATTCAATGGAATTATATATTAAAGATTAACAAAAAAAGAAATATTTGCAAATTGCTCAGCATTTTTTATTCTTTTTGATTCTACAAATAATACTAATTTGGTGAAATAAGATAGCTGCCAGCACTGCATTAATTAGGAGTTGTTAGTAACAAAATGACTAGCACTGTTATCACATTCTTATCAGTAATTTCTCCTCACTGATAATTTTCAGACCTAAATAAATTATGTAGGACATGAAATAAACCATAAAAATTCTAAAGTGCTTAAAGGAATACTCATAATGAGTAACTCAGCTATACATAAGCAGCGAGTATTCCTTTCAACTTTTCATGACTGGTTTGAACGATGTGATTTCAACCAAACTTTTCGCTTTCATCCAGTTTACAGCAATTAATGGAACAATTTCATGGGAATGAAACAATGAATGAATGAGCTTCTAGAGACAACAAAACTTTCATAAACTAATTATTTATATGATGACAGTAAATAACGTGATAAATGCATAAATATGAACGAATATACGTGAGCCCACAAAGTTCATGTTCTATCAATGTAAGAAGGAGAAATGAATGGAAAAATAAATCTTTGTCCAGAGAAGATTCATCGCAAAGTATCCATCCACTTTCAAGAAGCCACGCATAATTTCCATTCTATCAGTCCATCTGTGCACTTAATCGGTCATCTATAGCGTTAACGACCATCGATCACATATGACTCATAGCACATGGACAGAATGAGAAGCTCGAAACTGGGAGAAAAAAAGAATAAGGTCTAAATCAGGCCGAAAAAGAGAGCTTATGATAACAGAAACATTTTCATCATTAGAGTCAGAGGACAGTGAGAGGAAAATGAAGAAAGACCATAAGTGAATATAGCAATTATAGGCTCAGGCTTAGTCAAGAAACCACAAAATGAATAAAGCAATTATTACAGGCTCTCTTTCAGGAACAGAAGTCCACAGAAAATATAGCAATTATAGATCCTTTGAAACGATTAGATATTATTATATGATACTCTCTCCCCAAGAGATGAAACTATTAAAGTTCTCTTTCCTTGTAACCATTGCAAAATCGAATTTATCCTATCGTATGATTTATCCTTATTGCTTCATCCATTCACTGTCATTATAAATTATTAATCAGTTAAGATTTTAACCATTTCAACTAGAATTCTTTATCAGTTATTCTCTTATATGTTGACTTATTCGACTGAATACATCAATAACTCATTCAGTTAAACATGCAATTAGCCTAAGTCCAGCCATGATAAGATAAAGGATTTACTTCGTCGTTATCACTTCCAACAGATAACAATGATCACCGTAGTTCCTAGGGATGTGGATACTGTCGTCCTCACAAGCATAATTTGATGAAACAAACAATGACTTCCGCTCCATGAGAACGTCTGTACCAAATTCTGTGAAGCATTTCTCCGTCATTTCACTCCGACAGACATCTCTTCTTTCTCTTCCTTCCCCTTCTATCTCTTCATTTTTTCGCTCTTTCCACTCCCCCACCCGTCGCTCTCCACTATTACTCTTCCGCTTAAATTTAACATACTTTTCAATCAACCATTCAACAACTTTCAATTTCTGGCAGTGGAACGATCCTAGCGTGAGCGGAAAGCTTTCTTAATTTTACACCTCTCAATCGTCCATCTTTGATATTCATCAAATTTTCTGATTTCTCGAGAAATTACTCCCCAATACATATTTTCCCAACGCTTAATTTAAATTATTTATTCAAAATAAACAAACAAAAATCGTACAACTGCATGTATTCTTATCCTGTAAAATACTGGATGACGTTTGGAATAATAAGAAATTGATTGGAAAGAAAAAAGAGAGCATTGATGTGTATTGAGAGCAATTTGGAAATGAAATGAAACACAGTGATCTGAATTGAAGCCAAAGTATCTGTCTATCTTCTAGATGAGAAAGGAGCCTATGAATGCAGTGCTGGACAACGAGCCAATGGGCAAAACTTGCAGGAAGCGAATAAACGAACATTCCGACATTTCACCAGAGATGAATTCATAAATTACATAGCTATTTCATCCCTCTCTCTTGCAAGCTCTCAAGAAACGGAAAACTTTACAACGAATCTCTCTCTCCTGCATCACACACTCTTTTCCTTCCTTTCGCTCTTCTCGTGATAACTCCATGAAAACAACAAACTTGTATATTGTCAGCATCCATCCAACAGCATAATATACCAACTTGCACCCCGCACATCACGCTCTCTCATTAACGGATCCTTCCGAGAATTGCATGTAAACAAGAAAGGAAGAGAAAATTCATTCCAATGACAAATAAATTGACGAAAACTTTTTTGAAACGAAAGAAACATTCACATAATGATTACATTGTGCTCCATTTTGTATTCATAACAATGCTTCTTAATCGTGAAAATGCTTAGCCAATCTTCAACTGATCATTCAATTTCATTCTACCTAGTATGAATCGATCATCATAAATAATTTAGGGATGGGAAAATAGGAAATCAATTCAGATTTTTTTCTTTTTGAAAAATTGCAAACCAACATTAATCGATATATTTGTTTATTCAAAGAAAGATAGCAAGCAATCGATACTGCTCTAATCCTACCGTTTCTATAGTTTTTGCTGTAAATGTATACATTGATTAATCTCAAAATTGGTAGAACTCTGATCATATGATAAATAATTGGGAGGAAGGCGTGGGTGGACATTCAAACGAGCGGGCGGAGGTCACAGCGGGATTAGGTATGGCTAGGAAGAGTTTTGCTGTCGTTGCACCATTTGATTTCAATACTAATCTAACGTAACGAACGGAAGGTTTCCTTCGAAACAAGGTCACGCACATGACGTGCTCACATATACACAGACACATATATATAGATATACATACACAAATACAAATAGATGCAGATGACACAAACATACACATACACCATATATACGAACTACATATCTTTAGTGGAGGAGTGAATGAAAAGATTCGAGTAGTCGTTTGTTTGAATGGCGGCCATGAATGGAACGGTACGATGGAATTTTTCTTTGCCAAAAGATGGAATGAATAATAATGCTGTTGACGTCGTCGATGCGCTGTTTTCCGGAAATTCACGTTACTCTTCTCTTTCCATCTTCAATTCCAAACAAATATGATAACCACAATGATAACAATAATGATGATAATGATAGAATGAATGATGAAGATGATGATGACAATGATGACGGTTATTGTTATTGTTATGAAATGGCAGAGGTATGCATGTATGTGACAGTCCTGCGTACACTATTGCTGATAACGATGCAATGTCTCGAGAGATCGTACGACACCCTTGCAACGCTCTTCTCTTCTCTCTTTGTCTTTGTCACCTTCACATTACTTTGTCCTTATCTATTTCATTTATTGAATATTGCCAAGTGTGATTAATTGATAGAACTAATTAGTGCTATATTGATAATTTCGATTAAAATTAGAGTAAGATCACTTCATATATGCCAGATATGTATATATAATGCACTGAGTAGACATATGCCAAGCTTGATTTAAGTTAAAAAATGGGTGAAGACGATGAAAAAAGTGAGAAGAGAGAAGAGCCGGTTTCTCGTCACTTCAATTTAAAACCATCAAGAAATGAAGTGACAATGGCATGTGTGTGTGTGTACATGTGATTGATATAATATGCTCATGTAGTAATAGTAAAAGTATACTTTCACTGACAATAATTAAAATGAAAAAGCAATATTGCCTGTTGTTCTAACCTTAGATTACTTGGAAGAAATGAGACATATAAATGTAAAATGCGAATTGTCTTAGTTTTGGAAGATGACAAAGAAAGGTGATGTTGATTTGAATGAGTGCGATGGACAGAAAGAAAGCATTTGGAGTTTCATTGCGATCGCATGAAAGTTTATATCATCGATTCACGCATGATAACATATATCTATTAACTCTATCAAATATCTTCATTCACGTATACAACAGAAGGAACTTATGATAGCTGAAGATATGACAGTAATTTTACTGAACAGAACTAATAAAGAGGATATAAATGAAACCGAAGTAGAATTTATCGCGTAATGCTTGGATGATAGAAATCCCGGTGGTGAAAATATCGGATACCAGGTAATGGAGACGTCAATAATCGAAATAAGATTCATTATCATTTTTTCATTACTTTTGTGGATCATGCTCGATATTATTTACAATAAGTATTGCATGGTTTTAACTATCGAATAAAATGATGCAGTAAAAACAGCCAAAACTTTCCAGAATCACCAGAACTCACCCATTATACAGTATATTGGATTTGTTAGCGGTCCTAAGCACAAGTCTGCATCAGCTTTTTGGAATAGTCTTTAAGTACTTTATTTGATGATTAAAATATTAATCTAATTTTAGTTAGCCAAGATATCATATGTTCTCTTTTTCTTATCTTTTCTAAAATTTTTTTAAACATATCCAATTATATTGTAATCCAAATCTCTCCAGTCGGCCTGGGATAATAATTCTTCCATGTATCATAATTGGTATATTGCATAATGAAATGCAAAAAAATGCAATCGAAAATGAAAATAAAATAGATAAAATCATTACTTATCAATTCATCCTACGACATCGTATAATTTTAAAAGTAAAAAAAAAAAAAAAAGACAAATTTTTTAATATTCAATAATAAATATGCACAATAAAAAAGTGAATAAGAAAAAAATTCTCAATCGTGACTTCAATTATTTCCATTCAAAGTTTATTGTTAAAAAAAAAAGAAAAAAATCAGTCATTATGAGGCTACGATGAAGAGATTCGTGAATCCATCGAATAATAATAATAGTAGTAGTGGTAATAAGAAGTAGCACTTAAGATATGTATTGCTTGCAAGAGAATCATAACAAATAATAATGAAAAGTAAGCATTACAGATGATACAATATATATTTTAGGTATTGAATTTGATAAATATCGTATACTTTTATTTGCATAAAACTCAATGTATGCCTTACTTCAACAAAAAGATCATACAATGACAAGGAACTAGTAAGTTGTCCATAACATTGAATATATATATGGATGGAAATTTTTCAAAAAATAATCCAAGCATTTCACAATATATCATCACTACTTGCTAACTGAACGATAAAATCGAAAAAGATTCGTTTCATCCAGCGACTGATTATGATTATTCGAACAGTACAACTGATATCGTCACTTCTGCTTTTTTTATTATCCATTGCCGAAGGACAATTTTTTGGCGGTTGTGGATTCGGTATGCTTGGATGCGGCGGTATGATTGATTATTTGTTTACTATTATTTTTGAATTATGTAAAGTGACAAATTACTTATATCAACGGATAAAAATTTGGTTCGAATTCTAAATAATTTTATATAAAAAGATAAAAAATTGATCTAAATCCAGATCTTAATTGATTTCATTGAAGTAATAAAAGTCTATATTATAATAAATATCGTCGTCTAAACTTAACTTGTCACTTCAAAGAAATTGTAAAAATGAAGATATTCATATATATATATACATATATATATATATATATAAACATATCTATTGATGAAAATCAAAAAAAAAGTTTCAATTTATGTCGACTACGATAGTCCAAACTTTGTCTTATCATTACACGGCCATACGAAAGCGCGGCCGTGTCCAGCTAGTAACTATAAAAAAATTTTCATGAATAGGGTGATGTATGTATTGACCACGCCTGCATGAGCGGACTGAATTTGTTGACCGACTCCCAGCGAATGCAGAAAGTAGATGTGATCAAAAAATTCAGTCCGCTCATGAAGCTGTGGTCAATGTAGAAGGTAGGGTAGCTAGAAAATTCAGTCGCCTAATTACTTTTACATGTCACAAATATGACAGGTAAAAAAAAAGGTAGGTATATCTGCATGAAAAGACTCATCCATTCGAATGCAACGCTTATCAAAATTTCAAAGCAATCGGTGAAAAACTTTTAGAGATTTAAGCTTGTAACAACGAACATTTATATTTTTATTTAAGCAGATTAGAAACCCCATTAATTTAGGTTACGGTTACGGTTATGGTTATGGTTATGGAAATTATGGTGGTATTGGTGGTTACGGAAATTACGGTGCGTTTAATGGTTACGGAAATTACGCTGGGATTGGTGACTACGGTTTATACAGTGCTGGTCTGAGTAATCTCGGTATTGGTTGCTGCGGTCTTGGTGGCTTTTATGGAAGAAAGTGAAATATTATGTTTGATATGCTAAAAGGATTTAAGTCTTAGCTATAGCATCAATTTGAATAAGATTAAGCCCAATCTGAACTCAATATAATCATCATTTACAGGATCTTTTCCTACCAATGATGGTGATAATATTATCGGGAATCAAGATAACATTTATAATATGGGTACAGGACTTAAGATGTATCATTGCATTCTTACTAGCTGCATACTTTAACGAAATAAGATAAAAAGCATAGTTGACAATTTTATAAAATTATTTTATTTAATGTTTCTAATAATGAAAACATTAATACAAAATGTTGCATGTTCCACGAACAAAACAGAATATATTTTATGACATACCAGATAATTAAGTGTTATAATCCAACATATACAATCATGCACATTTATTTAGAGGCAATACTTGCTCAAACTACTTCTAACAAACAAAAGTAAAAAATAGTTCGTTTAACACAATTATTTCCATAACAACATATATAATACATAAGCACACTGAATGAAGAAACCCAACAGCAGACAAAACTATTGCTTCATGAAATCATTAGTAACGAGATAGATCAGATGAATATTATATATCAAAACTAGCTGGCCCCGCCACGCTCCGCATGGACTATCCAGCTGTCTACCACGCTTCATGTGTTCGGCTCCAGCCAATCTATATAAATAGAAATGTCCATGTTCGTTTGTTCAAAATCTTAAACCTCCGGAAGTTCTTAAACACGAACATTGTCTGTATTCAAAATCATAGATACCGGAAAATCCTTAACCTATTGCTTTGAAATTTTGACACAAAGCTGCATTCGAATAAGCGCATGTTTTTAAATATTCGTCGATTGATTTGAAATTTTGATATGTGTTGCATTCGAATAGGCAAATGCTTTTAAATAATTAAGGCGAGCCATTCAAGCTTTTCGTTTGTTTTTTGCTTTGTGAGAAATGTGATTCGTTTATTTTTTATTTGTGGGGAATATAGTTGCGTTGCACAAATGTCTAGGTCAGTATAGTGTATAATCAAATGTTTCGTTCAAGCAATTTAAGGATTGTCTCTCTGACTTCTAATATTAGATTGTGTTTGAACCGCCTCTTTTCCTAAATTTTACCCATTGATTTAAACCGCACAATTGTAAGGATTGACCTTAAGCTTGGTTGATTGTGAATGCAAACGTCTATCAAATTGAGAATTGCGATCTCTTAAGTTGAAATGGCGTATTCATTGGAATCATAAAAAGTTCTCTACCGATTGTTTTCAAATTTTGACATAACCTTTTATTCGAATAGGCCATCATTTTCATATGGAATGCTTACTTTATATTTATATAATCCTCTAGAAATATTTATAATTCTCCAGAAGCTGCAATAGTTTATCTTGCGCTATTTTAATTCTCTTAATTTCAATAACTTGCGAAAAAAAAAAGCAATTTTGTGAAAAATTTCCACAATATCGATTAAGCTTAATAAAAAGAAAAAGCTTTAGAATGTTTAGGTCAAAATGAAATATAGAACATTTTATTTTCTCAATTTCAAAAACATTTCTGTACAATTTCGATTTAAGCTCTGAGAAAAAAAAATTTTAGAGAGAGAATTAAAGGAACTGGTTGAAATTTTACAGAAGATTCGCTGTGAATCAAAAATTATAACAAGTGGCACGGCAAATTATTGACTGTTTAGAAATACAAAAACCAATAAAAGCATTCCAAATGTTCCCCGATTTATCATTTGTAAAATACATTCATTTCTTCTTTAACTTCTAAATTTTTGATACATTTAGTTCATGTGCTATGAATTTTTCAAACAAACTTTCTCAAACAATGCCAAACCTAAATAATTGAACATTAACTAAGATATGTAAATATTAACAAAATTATGCATATTTACGATCATAGTTTGAGTCCACAGTTCTCTGGTGTTGACTTTTTCAGTAAGAAAGAAGTAACTGCAACAAACAGAACGAAATTTTTTACAATCATGTAAAGTCCAGCTTATAAGACGAAAGGAATGTATTGTGCCACCGGAAGAATTAAACTACCTCATTTTGAAGAACTATCAGAGCCATTAAAAACTTTGCTTGCCAGATATATCGCCGAATCAAGACGTTTCCTATCTGAAATCTCGTGCTTCTAAATGATGTCGTTCGGCGCAGAAATCATAACAAAATAATTTATGCCAACTTTCAGTGAAAGATGAATGTTTGACATTCATCTGTTTGAATGAAGCTACGCTTCGCTCTGAAGAATTCATTTATTTGCGAAATGCAGTTGGAAATCACAGCCATCTCCATATGCAGGCAGTCCACGTAATATGCATGAGAATGTTTAACATTCAGTTGCGTATGTTCGCCATTACGGGTGACCTATTCATTACAATCACATGCTATCAAGCCAGGGATGATACGGAAATCTCTTACTTCACAGGCATCGTCGATACATAGGTATGTCATCACGGCACGTATTTTCATATAGAAGCTGAAATCGCTGATAGATTTCATGATAAAACATGAAATATTTAGATCTGTGCGCTGCTGAAGCATTCAGTGTAATAGCAAAAGGTAGGATTGCCACATGCCCAGTTATTAATCGGCTTTACGACAAAATCATTTCAAACGAAATCAACCATGCAATGTGCGTTGAAATACCCGATGCCGATGTCGATAAGATTTGTATGAAGTTGTGGCGAAAAATATGATACATGGTCCTTGCAGTATACTGAATTCAAATTTGACAATGCATGACAGAGGAAAATGCTCCAAGCAATATCTTCGATCATTAATATCCAACGCAATTATAGGAGCGATAAATTAGCAATCATACACATGTGGAATGGTGACATCGAAGTATATAACCGGTAAGTTATTCCATGTTCGCCCTGTTATTAAAACATACAAAGCGCACATAAAGGTGGAATACTATAACTCCATTAAATCGATCAAACACATTTATAGATACATGAATGAAGGCAGCGACATCGTTTTTTTGGCGTGCAACTAATGAAGAACTGATAGGAATGCGGTATTACATACCGATGGAATCACATAATATTAGCCTAAAATAAACAGCAATAAAGTTATATGGAGAATTCTTTCATTTCCAATACAAGAACGAAATCCAGCCATTGTTCACTTAGCAATACATCTAGAAAATGAATAACGCACTTATTTCATAGCTACAAATGTGCAACAAATAGCTCTGAATCCACCAGCTGCAACAATAACTGCTTTCACATTATGTAAAATGACACCCTTGCGAAAACATTGTTACATTCGGAATTACCTATTTCCGAATAAAATAGCGTATTACACATGGAATGCTAAAAGGAAATCAGTTGAACGATTGACGGAATATTCAAACTATAATATTCAAACAAACTACCATAGGCAGATTGTACATTGTGCATTCTAATCAAGATGAATGCTTCTTACTTCGCATGTTGTTAGGTTCAACTTCCTTCCAGCAGTTTAAAATTGTCAACTGTGCTGCACAAGCTACTTTCCGTAGAGCATGTCAAGAGCTGAATTCATTGGAAAATGATCGACACTGGGATGCATGCATTCTATGCATTAATGACAAATGCAACACGTCACATCCGATTCGTACACTGTTTGCAATTATATTGTTCGCCTACTGTCCTTCATCTGCAACACAGTTCTGGGAGAAATTTAAATCGCATATGGCCATGATATTCTCCATTGAATACGCGGCGAAAGTTCAAATATGAGTATGAATTCACAGCAAAACGAAGCACTGATATTGATTGAAAATTTGTGCTTACAAATCGCGAATAAAGTTCCCAATCAGTTGATTATGCCATCACCGAATCAATCTGCTGCTGCTTCGTACAGTTGCTTTGTCAACGAAATTACAGCATGACTGCTCTTTTCGTCATACATGCAATCGAATATTCCTGAGCTAACGTTTGAGGGCAAATAATTTACGATCAAATAATGCAAATTGTCAAGAAAGGAGATGAAGAAATCCTTTTTTTTGGATACTCCAGGTGAAAGTGGTAAAACATTCCTAATTAGATTAATTCTGGTAGCAATTCGATTCCAAAATGGCATGGCTTTAGCACTTGCATTGTCCGGAAAAGCTGCAACATTGCTATCAGGTGGAAAAACTGCTCGTTCCGCTTTGAAATTGCTGTTGAGCATCCAATTGATTGGAACTCCCACATGCAACATTTCCAAAACATCCGGCTTGAGAAAAGTATTGCAAAAGTGCAAAGTTACTGTTTAGGATGAATATACAATGACGCACAAAAAATCGGTCGAGACTCTTGATGGATCATTGCAAGATTTGCATGGAAACACCACAACACTTGAGAACGCACTAATATTGCTTGCAAAACATTTCAGGCAAATGTTATCTGCCTCAGTCGACATATGCAAACGAAATAAATGATTGCCTGAAATACTCTACTTTGTGGAGATAAGTAAAGACGTTAGAATTAGCTGCGAATATGCATGTCCAGTGACAAAACATTCATTCAACTGGGGTAGTCCCATAATTAATCGTTGGAAATCGGGAATGAAATGCCGGTTGATCTGATCTCAGGACGAATTTCATTGCCTCAAACTTCTACAATTTAGTAACGTCAAAAAAAGAATTAGTTGAAGTATTTCCCGATATTCAAACCAATTATAAAGACACGATTGGCTGAGTGAAGAACTATTCTTGCGACCAAGAACAAAGACGTTCGACGACCTTCACAATATTATTCAGTCTAACATTCAAAGCGAGTCATTCACATACAAGTCTTCGACACCATTCTGAAAGCAGATGAAGCCCTTAACTATCCAATAGAATTTTTGAATTCACTCAATCTGCCGGAGATGCCATCGCAGTACTGCAATTCAGAATTGAGATGCCAATCACATGTGAAATATCAATCATCCAAAATTATGCAATGGCATGCGGGTTTCAGTGACAAAAATGATGAGCAATACCGTTGTCGCTGAAATCGCGAGATAAAAAAAAAAAAAAAAAATCAGTGATCCCTTTGTTTAAAATTTTACATTGCATATCTCATGTAGTTGATTGTAAAATTAATTTGTCTATCCAGTTAATGAGCTTTAAAAAAGCTCTCTTTCATCATCA
>JAOVVO010000661.1:0-45870 GCA_028564675.1 Onchocerca lupi | reverse complement strand
TCTTCCGATCTGGAAAATATGATAAATATAAGACATCTCTCAAGCCTACATGAATATTTCAAAATATTTTTACAGTTCTTTTATAAAGAACTCATTATGTAAATCACATTATCAATCTGATTTATTTAACTGACAATTTGAATGGAAAACTTTATCGCCATCTCAATCTCAAGACTACTTTTCTTTGCAAATCGGTAAAAAAAGACAACATGAGATCAAACATTAAGAATAATTTCAGACTATACAACTGCGAATTGTGCATAAACAATATCCCTTATTTTGTAATAATCTTCACATGCACAGCCTTCCACGTGAAAGCGACCTGCTTCATTACGTCGAATGCTTGCAATATTGTTTATATATAATACACCGGAACTAAATTCAGCCCGGAAACCATTCGAAGTTAGTAACTGCTTCACATCAGAGAGTTTTGGATCATTGACAAACACTGCCTAAAATGAAAAAAAAGTATTTAATTTCGTTGCTTTACCTATCTTACTCAAATAATAAATATCTTCAAAAAAAAACTTAAATAGCCATCGCTCTTCACCCCATTGCTAGCTGGAATGATTTATTTAATCATACGCCTAAAAATTTCTAAATATTCAGAATGTTTCCCAGAAAAAAACTATTCTTCATAAATCAGCTATAAGCATTAGATGACACGAAACGAAGTGAATTTTCACATATGCCTTGTCAGAAATATATATAAAATAAAATAAAATAAATAAATAAAATGGAACAAACTTGATGTGGAGGGATATTAGCGGAAAGCATTGGTTCCAAACAAAATGTATCAGCAGATACAACCTTCAAATTGCTCAAACGTTTACCCTCGATTTGCTCAATATCTTGTTCCATTTCTTCTACTTCTTCCTTATTTTCATTTGTTTCTGAATTCTCCTCATCTCCATTTTGTGTCTGTCCCGGTGTTACAGTTTTTCTCCTTACTATTCGAGCATCCAGCCAGCTCAATTCAGCATCTTTCACCTATAGCAAGAAATATTAGAGGTCTCTAGTAAATTAAAAAATCATCACGCTATAATTTATAATTCATTTTTCTTCATTGAAAAATCATGCTTTGAACTCAACTTAAACTGCTGTTTTAAAAATTTCATATTTTCTTTCCAAGTAGAAATTAGTACTAAATCAAAAATCGAAATGAAAACATCAAATCATAACAAAAACAAAGAAAAGATTCAAAGCATTAACTGTTTGGAAAATCAGTGATGACATAACAGCATCACTCAATGTTACTTGATAGATATGCGATTCGATCGTTGCATCAACGAATTCACCCAACCGTGGCGTGAATATTTTACCCTGCAGAAGGATTAAATGAACTCTCGTGATATTGAATTATCACTCAACAGCAGCCCAATCAAAAGATTATCTGCTAAGGATGAAGATATTTCAGACGATTACAATCAAAAAGTTAGAATAAACAAAAATCTAATTATAATTATTAACCAACCTCTTTAAAAAACATAATCACTAGATAACCTCTATCATGAAGTTCACGCACACCAGTATAACCTAATGCCATTGTTAAATGGCACGCAGCATTTATGGTTAAACTCCTCAAATGAATTAGCTAACAGTGACATTTAGCTTTAAGAAAAAACTGATGATAGTTTTCAAGCCAATATGTTGTTAAAATGCCTACTTGAACAATGTTATTTTGTTGAGCATACTGTGCAAGATGTCGAGTAGCTGCAGATGAACCATGAACAATTATTAGCTGCTTGGGTTTTATTTGTGATAAAATTTTTTTCGCCGATTCACCATCGCTACGACCTTCGAAATCGATGAAATCCACTTTGCAAAGTACCTGCAACATTCATTACTAAATCCACATTTCCAGCTTTATGAAACACTGAGAAGAATTTTATTCATTTTTAAACTACCACAATGAGAAAGTGTGAAAATAAATTCTCTTCTAATTTTATTATTAAGTACAGATTAAACAAGAATAACTGAATGAGTGAATGTGATAAAACAGTCGAAAGTGAACGGATTTACAAATCTATAATTTTTTCTTAAATTTTTGCACCTTTCGCCTCTTGTGCAAACTTCAGCTCTATGCATTATCCATAGTCCTCAAGAATCAAAGAATATTACGTGAATTTTAATCTAACTATTTTTATTACTATAAGCAAAAATAAAACTTTTAGATACACTGGAACGGAAGATCACCTGTTTTTTTCATCAAATAATAACTGATATTATAGGACGAGGGCATAAAAAACGATGAGGGTTAACATGGGAAGTACAATTAAATAAAATAAGAATGAGACAAAATCTGAAAATCAAACCAGCTAAAAACTATATATTATCAAAACAGGTCACCTCTATTTTCATAATTTGACTGATACATTTTGATGGCCACTCCCGTTCTTCATAATACGGTACTACTTGTCCATCAAAAGAACCATCAACAGTACCATCCTTATGTTCAGGAGACATCTGTGGTACTATAGGTGTATCCGCGATCATGTATTCCTCCGGCCGTATGATTTCACCATAATCATCCCACTTAATAGTAATCAATTTACTACAGTATCAAACATTCACTAATGAATATTCTACTGCCGGAATGGATTAGAAAAAGATTACAAAATTTTTTTCTTTTTTCAAAATTTCAAAATCTAAAAGTTTATTGAACTATATTGCATATAAGAAAAAAAGTGCAGAATTTCAAATCGATGAAATCACTAGAAAAGAATTAATGAAAAACATACACGAGTTTTTGCTTCAATGTACGGAAACATAGGGAATGATTTTTTGCTTTGTTTGAAAAATGACGATTTCTGCTGCTGTTCCCATTTCCACATAATATCGTGCGATCTTTGTTCTGCTATTTGGACCGCAGATAAATCTGTTGAAATTAAAATTTAAGAATGAATTTTAGTGAATTTTTCAAATAATTCAAAAATTTATCGAAATATCAACATCGGGGCGAATGTTAAATAAACAGTACTGTAGTTTGGATTGCTAAGTTATAAACATTCTTAAATTTATATCTGTATTTTAATCAATATTTTGCGAATAAAATACTTTCTTTATTTCAATTTTATCGGCAGATATATCTGATGGAAAGTCATAAAAAATATGGAATCCATATAAACAGGTCA
This sequence comes from Onchocerca lupi, assembly GCA_028564675.1. Taxonomy (NCBI): domain Eukaryota; kingdom Metazoa; phylum Nematoda; class Chromadorea; order Rhabditida; family Onchocercidae; genus Onchocerca; species Onchocerca lupi. The sequence goes on along the minus strand of JAOVVO010000661.1, from coordinate 42,736 downwards.
ATTACAGATGCGAAATATAAAATGGTTGTATAAAAACACACCTAATAAACGAACAAAATTCCTATTTATTATAAAAATTATATGAAAAATAAGTCATTAATTTATATATAAACCAAGAAAAGAATGAAATTTCAAACCGGTAGTGGAAGTTGTCTCAGAAGCGCTAAAAGATGACGTAATATTGTGTTTCGAATTAGTCATTTTGCCATTTAATATGCCGGAATTCGTAGCAGGAACAATCATAACAGCATCATCATCACTGTCATCAGATGAATCGGCTTGCTCGAGTCTAGCATTTCGTCGCGATGCCTCTAATCTGGAAATATTAAAAAATGTCAAGTTTTAGATTTCAATGAGTTTTTAACAAAAATGATTCGTATAACAACAGATTCATATTTGATTTTCATTAGCTTTTCCTTATATAATTCATCGCAGCTCAGAAATATGAAAACGAATTAGTAACCACTAAATCAAAAACTTCAAATGAGCGAAGAAGAAGTATCGCATGTTTATTGATTGATACTGGATACAAAAACCACTAAACGTCTAACCGTAAATGATTAGATCTTCTAATGATTAAATCTTAAAAAGATTCAATCATTAGAACGGTCTAACTATCAATCATTTTTAAACTCTAAACACTTTGCAGTCTGCAGTTTTGCAACTACTAAAATAACAGGACTGCAACATTGAATTTGCAGTGATTTATCGTTACCTAATTCGAGTTGCTTCACGTTCTTCTGCCCGCTTTTTCGCTCGATAATTCTCCAATTCAATACCCTCTAAACGGATTCTTCGCTTCACTTCTAAGGTCAAATTACGATTTATGGAACCGTTGGGATTTTCTGCTGCTTGTTCAGCCATCCGTATCAATCGCGCACCAAGAGTACGATCACCAGAACGTCCTATAAAAACATGTGCTTATTTGCTACTATTACTTTATGATGATAATTTCAGTCCTTTATTTTAAGAGTGAAAGTCTCAGAATACAAGTAAAATTATGCAATTTTCTCTGAAATCAAAAAATCTTACCAGTAACAATAACAGAATTCTTTATGTCTGAACACCATTCCAAAAATAACTCTCTGGAAAAGCCAATTTCCATATCTAACCCACTTACAAGTACTACCTAAAATGCAACATTAGCATTTCATGAGAAAATGAATCTTGTTACAAGATTTCCAAAAAAAAAAAAGTATTTTTACAACAAATATTTCATTGCATTTCGAACATTTTTAAAAAATGAATAGACGCTTGATAGACTGACAAATCTTCAGAGAAGCGATATTTTTAAAAACAGGCACTGATTGTTTGAAAATGAAAACCGTTAAAACGAAATAAAAAAATCGGAAACCTTTGGACTTCGTATTCGCATCAAATCGATGTGAGTATGACAAAGCTGCACATGTCGAAATTGGAATGGATTGTAGCGCCCAACTTCAAAGGATTTTAAGACTTTATCAGACATCCATTCCACTTGCGATTTCGCAAACTCAACTACTGATGAAGCGACATGACTTAGCATGACCAAATTATATGTCATCAAACCAGCTTCTGCGCTTGAAATTCATTAAGATTTAATTTGTAGGGAATTATCCATATCAATCATCTCATTAACTGTTTCAAAATCAAAACTTTCAAAGTGATACAAGAAGAATTTCATTAAAATTCTAGCAAACAAAAACAAAAACAGATTGATGGTAGGAAAGACTCTAATGAATATAAAATCTTGAAAAAAAAAAAAAAAAAAAAAAAAAACTTCTCTTCTTCCCAATTACAATAATGAGAATAAATTATTTTATCAATAGAAAGAATTCTATGAAGAAAAATGGAATTATAAATGAGCCAAAACTAAATTATGGTCTGAACCCTTGGAATTTCCGCGCATCCGATGACTACGAAGTACAAAGAATTATAAAATAATAAATTTCCTTGCGGAGTTGCAAAACTTACTTATGCCATAATTGATCAAGTAGGTGTGCTATTTCTAAAACTCTCCCTGCCGTATCGATTACAATCATCACATCACCACCATCTCTTACCGTACCCAGAAGCCTGGTTACCAACTGTTCATCTCGTTGTTTTCGACGTGGTTGATTGTACAATGCATTAAAACTATCAGTGATCAACAAATTTGGTCGTCCAATACCTATAATTGATTGACCATATTTTTGAATCAAGATTTTGCAAAATATTTTTAATAATTACCTTCAAATGTACAACCATTTAAATGCCGTTCTTTCCTGTGATTAAAATCAACTGCATAGACAATCTCTTCATCACCCATTTTTGTGATCCGCCATATTGCACCACCAATCATATGTCCAGCTGGAAGCGGCGTTATTTGAAGACCATTATCGCCTTTTAATAAAATCTGAAAAAGAATTATAAAAATTATTGGAATATTTTCTTCGTTGACATGATCCATCCGATTTTATCCATTTGTATAAGGCTTGTAATGGAACAGTTATCTTTCTCTCTTGCTCTTTTCTTCTTTTTTTTTTTTTAATTAGCAACAGGGAATCGACCATTTCGACGAACATAGTTTTAATAAAAAAAATATTAGGATAAAAATAATTAGACGATTCAAAACTCATTAAACAATACTGCATTCAGTATAAAATTATATCATGATGGTATAAACAAAAGTATATTCCGCTAAAAGCATGAATAATTTGTCGGTGATATCAATAAACACTTAAAATTATATCTTAATAATCCAAGATAAACAAACCATTTGACTATATTTCACTTGTTGCACTCGTTCGAACGCCGCATCAATATCATCCAAATTGAATAAATTGAAATCTTCAACACTTGTATGGCTGTTAACCCAATCATACAGAAACATTTGTCCCATCTTATATACAGGAACCTGATAAAAATTTATTTTATTGCAAATCATTTTGGTTATAAAAAATTTGCAAGATCTTATTTTAATCACTGTTCCATAACAGAGGAATAAAAGAGAGATTAAGCTTGGCTTGAAATCCCAAACTAGTGTCAACAACTTGTTTTCAACAGAAAAATTACAAAAAATAAACTATCATACAAAATTAAAAGCATCTGTATTAATTAGGCAAAATGGATCTTTCAAGTCTTTTAAACTTTTTTTTTTTCATGATTAACACAGCAGCTGAGTAGTAATTATCAAATCTATCTTCTCCTTTCATTTTCTTTTGAATATGATTGAAATACGCTCAGTGATAATAATAATAATAATGTTAAATATTTCTCGCATTCTGTCATATTGTTAAACATTAATTATTGTGCTACACTCACATTTCCCATTCATGGTGCCATGACTCAAAATTAATAAAATTGATTGCAGTCTCCTAATTAAATAATCTGCAAAACCTATAACATATTCAACGCAACTTATTTCTTCGAGTAAAACTAATACACACAATGATCATTCAAAAATAAATACAAGTCGAAAATGTTAAATCTACTGGTAAATTCAAAAAAAAAAAAAAAAAAAAAGTCATTCGGCTAGTAATGAAGTGAGATTAAAATTAGTTCAATTACACTGGATGCACTAACAAATTAAATTCATGATTTTAAAAAATCATTAGCAAATTTTACTTAAAAATCGTAATAAAGCATATTGATTTTACTTTTTTCTTCTCCATGAAATTTAAATTTAAAATTCGAATTAAGCAAAAACGAAATGGGGAAATTAATTTAAGGTCTTTATCATTTAAATATAGTTTAAAGTGATCCAAATATTACAGGCTTTGACCTGCTAATTGAAAATACTCAGAAAATGAGCATTACCATAAAGTATCCCATACTCAGATCAGTAAATAACGCATCCATTTTCACATTTAATCAATAAATATTCAAATATCAAAAAATAGATTACTCGGGAAATATCCGAAAATAAATTAATAAATGTGAAGAATGCTTACCGTCGCATAAATAGGACAATTTAGGCCACATTTTCGTACAAGATAAGGTAAGGCACCGAGATGTGGAATGTCAGCATATGACAATAAGACAGCGTTAATAAGAGGAACACGCCTTTTGACAGCTTCTATGTATGCCATATCAAATCGTTCATCCCAACCACAATCCAATAAAAAATAAACTTGATCAACCTAAAATAAATTGTCTAAAATACTTGACAGTTATTAAATGATAGAAAAATGAAGAATTCAATTATTTATTAACCAATTTGAATACTGATAAGTTTTGACAAAAATCAATTGAAAAGACCATATTTCTAAATTTCCCACATACGGATAGTATAACACTTAATGTTAATTTTGACAATTTACATTGTTAAAATGCTACCAACACGTCATTTATTTCATCCAGTCACTTTTTAATATAATAAAATCTGAAACCTATAACTTGATTTATCTACAATTTTTATCAAGTATTATACTTATTACTGAAGATACAAAAAGAGAAAAATGCAGTATTCTCGAATATTAGAATAACTTGAAAATATTGAAAAAGAACCTAAAATAGAACCATGGTGTACTGAAATTTAATCATTTCAATATCATCCATTGCAACACAGCAATTATAGTGATCCTCATTTCATTCATTTTTTTTTTAATTTAATTAAATTCTTTACCTGTAAAAGATAACATAATGGTCCATCATCTTGCACACCTGACAAGGCCTCCAATTTGATTATAGATGTCATTAATTCTGCAAAAAATTTCTTCATTAAATTGATATTACAAATGTATATTGTGGAAAATGCAAATGTTCGACATATACAATATCACAATCTTCATTTTTTATTCAATTCCTGAGATTTTACTGGTTTTTATTTACCTTGAAAAACACCATATCCGAACTGAATTAAGTATAGTCTAAAATACTGTTCTATTGAGGAAAACAAATTAATCGGAATTGAACACAAATTAATTCCGATAATATTTATAACTACAATTGACTTTTCGGAGAAATATATCATTCAGTAAATAATGATGTCTTGAAGAAAATTACAGAAGTTTAGAAATACAGGAATTTATAGCAATAATAATTGAAAAAAAAAAAAAAAAAAACGAAAATAATGAAGTCAAAAATCATTCAATAAATCAGAGAAATCAAACAGCAGCGTGGATCAATAAAATATGCGAAAGAATTTGTAAATATTTATTTGTTGAAGTTGAAAAAATTAACGAAATATAAAAGGTCAAGAAGCGCGAGGGTAAACAAAAGAATAAACATGTTTACCATCAAAATGTTCCGATTAATAGATAAACAAAGCGAAGTAACAACTGATAAGTAACAACTGATAAGGTTCAGATTTTGGAACAGAACAAACTTATCAACCTTATCAACCAACTGATAAGTAACATGTTGAAGGTCAGGAAAGGAAAAGGAATCCCGAAAAGATTCAAGAGGTTCAGATTTTGGAACAGAATCAGAGTTTCTACAATAGTTTTCTACACGGGTTTTGTGCAAAAGTTCAAGTTCGGGGTTACATCAACACAACCATGGCAAACAGTTTGACTCGAATCGACACAATAATCAACAATCAAGGAGCAGTACTCTTTTCTACTTCAAAGAAAAGAATGCCCAGTAATAAATTTACTTGAATATTCTCAAATAATTGTTTGTTAAGTTCGTATCTGTTCATTGATAAATTAATAAATTCTTTCCACAAACAGGAATCGTCTCTTTCACAAAACTACTTTCCCCATAGCTTCGAAGAAACGTTGGCAACATAAGCAATGAATATTACGAAATTGTGAGAAATTTGGTAATATTATAGAAACATAAGAAATAGATAATATCACAGAAGTGTGAAGAACGGATAAATTCATATTAGTGAAAAAAAATTACGTCGTCATCATCGATAATTTCGAATTTCAAGTTCTTCATTAAAATCGCACTTATGTTACAAACCATACATATCATCGTCACCTAACTATCATGCGCATCGTTGGTCGGTAAGGTCTTGGTAGTAGAAGCGAGGTGCGAAGTCGCATATCAAATCGCAAACTTTTGGTAAGATATTGCGACATGATAGGTTAAAAAATATTCAGTTGAGAGCGTGAAATTGAATATTTTCGAATTCATGAAATCGCATAACCTGTGCAATGTGCATTTACTCTGTTGTGACGTTTAGTATTTTTGTATACGAAAGATGTTTTTCAAGATGCTGAGCTTATGTATAGTTACAGAATGACTCGTCATGGTAAAAATGCTACAGCATCAGCAGTATATTCATATTCGGAAAGGCGAAAAGATGCTAAAGAATCTGGTTATGGTACTTTGCATCAGAGATTAGGTGCTGATTCAGTTAAAGAATTCGATTGTTGCTCGATCACTTTGCAACCTTGTCGGTAGGTTTTTTTTTTTTTTTTTTACCAAATATTCAGGCTAAAAATTTACTGATTTTCCGACTTACTGAATTTTGCGGAGTATTATTGATATGCATCATCACTTAGATTAAAGTTTTACAATATTTGTTTTAATATTTATTTAAATCTTTTCATCTTTTGGGCATATATCTCATCCAAGTGTTAATCAAACTTCTGGAATAGAAGGCCTCACTTTGTGTTCCAGTTCAACTGTTTTGAAATGGATAAAAGTTTGTTCCGGAAATTATTTATAGTTACCTAATCAATTCCAAATAGCAAGCTGGTCTTAACAGTCAAATGCCGGCGATGGAACATGTGGTTGTCAAAAGAGGTTTTCATTTGGAATTGCGGTGATTCATTTGGAGAATAACTTAAATAAGCATAGATGATTGGGCATTAATATATTCAATATTTAGCATGAGTATATTAATCATAATGGTATGGATGTATTCATCATTTTGCCGTTTATAGAGATCCAGTAATATCACCGTACGGATACGTATTTGACAGGGAAGCTGTTCTGGAATATTATCTAGAGCAAAAGAAAGAAAATGCACGAAAATTGAAGGAATGGGAGAAACAATGTAAAAAAGAAGAAGAAGAAGCGGAAAGAGTACATTTTCTTTTCTTCATAAAGTTACTTCGAGCATTTTTTATTAGAACTAATATTATAATTTATAGGAAAGACATCTGGATGAAGAGCTGAAACTGAAAAAATTTAAAGAAGTTGAAGGTACGCCTGCGCATCCGGGAGTGAAACGAGATATGGATACCGATTGGCCTACCACTTCTGCTGGTGCTGCCCCATCTGGATCTAAGGCATGTCACATAGATGATTTGATTGCAATTTTGCCTTCTTATAAATAATATTTTCGAAGTTTTCGAGAAATTTCAGATCAAAAAACGCAAAATACTTGAGAACGATCTTTCGAGTGGTAAACGACTGAAAGAGGATGAAATTTCAAACGTGGCAGGGGAGAAGGCAAAAGAAAATCCGAGTTTTTGGATTCCACAGTTAAATCCTACTGCCGAAGTCAAAATTGAAAAACCGGCAAGTTTCATTTTACAATTCAAATTTTACTTGTTTCGAGTAAGAAAAAGAATATTTAGAAGAGAGGGCAAAGTCGCTCAATTAATTGGAGAAGAGATAGCACGCAGACGTGATGAATATAATGATGCAAAAAACTAACGAAGAATTGCAGTAATTATTAGGGATATCGTCTTTGACATGTAGAAATAATGATGATGTAATAAACTTGATAGTTCGTTAGAATGAATTTACCATGCCATGTAAAGTTGCTTTTTAGGAGCAACGTGTTTTTTGTCCACTCTCCGGCAAACCCCTAAAAATTAAAGAGTTGATGCCGGTAAAATTTACTGTAATGCCTGATGATAGTGGTAAGAGTTTGATGTCTCGGAAGATACGATATATGTGTCCTATAACGCATGATGCACTCACTAATACGACTCGATGCGCATACTTGAAAACAAGGTAATTATTAGAACACCGGTAGCTATTTAAAGAAGTCAGTCAGTCAAATGAAATATGGGTCTGAAAAATTTTCAACAAAAAAAATTTTTTTTTCCTACAGACCGATCTCAAATTATTGTGATTGTCATAATGTTTTGCCTAAATGTCAAGTATTAGAGGAAGTTTTTTTTTTTTATTGTAGCCAGTGTGTTGTTACGATGGATTGTGTTGAGAAAATAATTAGGAAGGACATGATAGATCCCTTAAATGGAAAGCCAATGAAGAATACTGATATAATTGAACTACAGAGAGGTGGCACAGGTAAAAGTTTACTTGTTATTTTCATGAAAATTAAAATTGATATTCGTAGACGAAAGGTGGGACTACTGAATGATATTCGAGAAGGAAAACTATGCGATATTTCAAAAAAAACGTGTTTAGTAAAGTAGTGAAGATGAGATAAGTAATGAAACAATAATTGCCAGACAAAGAGTCGGATCTGGAGTAACTATGATTAAATGCCAGTAATGTAGAGCATGGTGTATCGAGAACCTTAAAAAAGAAAGATTTGGACAGAAAAATGTGCATAATACATTCTGAAAGAAATTTTACTTTATTTTAATTCTTAGGCTCTCAAAAATCTCCACATTTTCAGGATTTGCCTCGACTAATGAAGTAGAGGCTAAGTTGGTACGACCTCAACTGGAGTTGCAGTGATATTGAATTGTTAAAAATAATGTTAACGTACTGTAACATTTGATATCCTAAAATTGTATAATATAAGATCCATATAATTTTCATTTCCGATTGATGAATTTTAAATTTTGTTCGTTTTCTGTCTTTTGGGCTCAACTTCTCTTTAATATAAAGAAGTAAATTTTTGGGAAATTGGAAAGAAATTGCTGTTGTACAATGTACCAGAATGAAGACCTGAAGTCTTCCGATTCCTTTCTAATTCATATTTTAGAAAAATAATATAGTATTCCTTTTGATTTTTAATATTATTGTTAGATGTCAAATCAGAACTTTAGTTTTTCTTATCTGTTTTACTTTAAAGAAATAATATTTTACTCTTAGATGTGTTACTTTGTTCATGGTTTCAATTTTGTTCATAGTTTTATTTGTGTTTCAATTTTCGGGATTGATAGAAGGATTGATTTTAGAGAACTATGAGCATTATTTTTTATGTGTTGAAGTTTCTTTATGAAGTACTCACTTGATAATAGATCTCGAGTACAGTTAGTGATGTTCTGAATGATAAATGTATTTGATGTTCGATCAATCAAATTAATCGATTCTGAATTAGTACTTGTCAGACACAGCATTATCTTAATTTGATATTACACTAATGATGAAATATTGACCATTATAATTTTCAGAGATTAATCCCAACAAAAAAGATTCTTATTCAGAAGTTGATCTGGGAATAATATATTTTAGGCATTGAAATTCAGAATTTGTATTTACTTATTTGGATGGTCTCTGATTTCAGGCAATTTCGCTTAGATGGAATGAATAAATTGAGTGGAAAGTGGTTTCAGCTGTAGGTTCAAAGATTTCTAAGAATATGGGGTATTTATAAGATTTTGCAAGAAATAGTGTTCGAGATAATCAATGCTAAATACTTGAAGTAACTGATGATTTGGTTTTGCAGATGGCGGATGTTATGCAAAGTAACGATGGGTTCAAAAGGCCTACGATGCCTTTGGCTGTTGTTGGTAAGTATATTTTTGGCTAAATTTATTCCTCGTATAGTGATTTTGTATCTTATTGGATTCTGAATATTGTTGTTATGGATTGTTTTAGTTCTAATCAGCATTGTTAAAATTGAAAAATTGCAAAAGATAACTGTATCTGTAAACTAGCTATACGAATATCGCTGAAGCTTTCTAAGAATGGTTTAAATAATCGAATTTTTTATTAACTAAAGGACCGAAAAAACCACGCTTGGAAGTTATTCCGAGTGGGCGATCACAACCCATTCCACGTACGTCACATTTGATGGCCCCCATAATGCTACTTAGTGGACATGATGGTGAAATTTATACGGCTAAGTTCAGTCCAGATGGAAGTTGTTTGGCATCGGCTGGTTTTGACATGACTGTTTGTAAGTTTTCTCTTTTTTTTTTACTCTTAAATTTGATGCCTATTTTAAATGTTTTGTGACTTGTTTACTTTAACGTTGGTATCATTTCCAAATGGAAATAACCACACATGAGTTTTTTGTTAATATCTTCAATAAATCGTTTTATTGGATTGTTTTATTAATGAAATCATTAGTGATCGTGGGATCGAAACTTGATAATGTTCCGTGTACATATTTTTTGTACTTTAAAATATTTGTTTTTTAATGCTTTTTGGTCATAATATTTTTTATGTTGATTATAGTTTTATGGAATGTATATGGTGAATGCGAAAATTTTTCAATCTTAAAAGGACATGCGGGAGCGATAATGGATCTTCATTTCAGCACTGATGGAAGGTGAGGAATTTTTTCTTTTTTGGAAAATATTGAAGATGTGTAAAAAAATAAAACTTTCAAGGAAAGGTTAATAATATTTAAAATTGTTGATGAAAGTGATCTAAGTATATCTTTTATCCATTTATCGAAATTAGTAATTAAGAATACTAAGGAAATCTTTTGTCATTCAAATTTTAGATCTTTGCTCTATAATCTATTTTTCATTTGATGTGTTTTTGTTATTTCAGTTACTTGTTTACGGCATCAACAGATAAGACAGTGCGCGTTTGGGATATGGATACCGGAACGTGTATGAGGAAGTTCAAATCCCACAAAGATATTGTAAACAGTTGTCATCCTGCACGACGTGGGCCACAACTTGTTGCCAGTGGTTCTGATGATTGTACTGTACTTGTAAGTTTAATTGCAATATCAGAATTAAATGACGGGAAGAGCAACTTGGTACATATGATCAATATTTTAGAAGAATTTATGTTATTCTTTTAGAAGATGAAGATGAAATTAGTCTACATCCTTTTTCTTCGTTCATGAAGCATATTGTGATTAATAAATGTATTTCTCAGGTTCACGACATACGTAGAAGAGATCCTGTAACTACTTTGCAAAATGCCTATCAGATTACAGCTGTGACTTTCAATGACACAGCTGAACAGGTTATTGGTGGAGGAATCGATAATGACATTAAGGTAATTTTGTTTAAATTTTTAATTTCAAATAAATTGTAACAGAGGCTGTCAGATCTATTTCGCTGGTTCGTATCTATTATATTTTCCGTAAATTATTCGCAACTTCCACTTGAATTTTAGGTATGGGATCTACGACGAAATGAACTGATATATGTAATGCGTGGTCATACTGATACGGTTACTGGTTTATCATTAAGTCCGGAAGGAACACATATCCTTTCGAATGCAATGGACTGCAGCTGTAATTTATTCCACTATTTCTTTTTTTTTAATCAATATTTTGCATTATTTCTTTAGTTAGAGAATGAAACGGTTTGTTGCAAGTCAATTTTGTCATAGTAATAAAAGAGTTGTTCAAGAGCTGCTTCTTTAATGGAGGAGGAAAGAAAAAGAGAGAAATAAATTTTCTAGCAGATGAAGATAGGCCTAGAATTCTATACCTTGATTGAGAAAGATAAAAAATTTGGAATTCTATTGATATCCTCGACATTGAGAGCATTTGAAAAACAGGTCTTTATTTTATCTAGTAAGACATCATCGCAGCATTGCTATATGTAGTTGATAAAATTGAAATAAATTATAATTATTTCAGCAAAAATTTGGGATATCAGGCCGTTTGCACCGGAACAACGCTGTGTGAAGTCCTTTGCCGGACATCAGCATAATTTTGAAAAGGTTTTTTACTGCTATGGAGATGTTATGCTCTTTCATAGTATTAGTCAATTTTATAATAAACTTCATTTCTTAAATTCAAGAAAGATTGCTAAACAGAAAATATAATGTAATTGTCTCATTCCAAGTATTTGATCTGTCTTTTTTTTTTTTTTTTTTTTTTTTTTTTTTTTACCTTTCTGTTCCTCTTCTGAGTTTTGGTAAAGAATTTTCTTGCGAAATTTTCAACTTGCATTTACAGAATCTATTAAAATGCGCTTGGTCACCTGATAATCATCGTATCAGTTGCGGTTCCAGCGATCACTATGTTTACGTTTGGGATGTTTCATCGCGGCGGGTACTTTACAAATTACCTGGCCATCAAGGATCGGTCAATGCAACTGATTTTCATCCAAAGGAGCCAATATGTAAGTTTTTTTTCTAAATTCTTACGATTTGAATTTGCTGATTTTCTGAATAATTTTGGTAATTTTGAATATACATTTTGTTTATTCTACTTCCAATTGAATGTTCAGCTAATCAAAAGATAGAAGCAGGCTAGATTTTGAATACTGCATGGGACAGTTTTGTGATTAAGGTGTGTAAGTAATTATTTGTTACAAAATTATCAGTTTATTTTTTTATTGTTCGTTCCTTTCAATTTCAGTGTTGTCAGCAGGAAGTGATAAGAAAATATACCTCGGAGAAATTGATAATCAGTGATCTCAGCATGTTATTGCTATTCATTTCTTTCATTGTTATTTGTTTGTAAACCAGAGAGATTACTTCCATTAATTAATAACTCATATTTCCTAAAACTTGTTTTGTTGTAACCTACAAATTTTTTATGATGAAACACATTGTTCTTGTTGGATTTTGAAAATATCGATTTATGAATGTAGTTTTTTATGAAACTGGGTCTTGATGAATGGAACTGTATTACATCCAATATTGTGCATGAAAATGTGCTTTTGAAAATTGCGAAGATTTCTTTCTGAAAAATAAAATTTAAATATTTATCAATAACAATTAAAGCATATTGTACAATTCTAAGATATATTTACTGAGAAACATAGCTGTGGTAGAATATACAAATGCTAGCTTTTATATGATTCAATAACATACATTAATTTCTAAGATAATCGTACAGATGGATTGAATGGAATAGTCGTTATATTAATAAGTATAACGAAATTTTTATGAATTACTCACAGGTAGACATGCTTAATCTGTTTCAATTTGTGCAGTCATATTATGTTGATGTCGGATGGCTTTGACGATATTATGTAAATTTTGTTTGACTAGAATTGAAGTATATAATGTCTGTGGTTATTCACATTTGAGGAAGTGGTAGTGATGGCACATATAAATAACATGAAGCAACGATGTATACGGGATTGTCTTTTCGTTTAATTTTTTTTTTTTTTTTGTAAATTTTAGAGCAGTATGAGCAGGAATTTTGGTATCCTTAAACAAAATGCAAAATTATTCATTTCACGTTCGCAAAATATCTTCGAGAATTTGGCATTTGAGGAATGGTTATTGCGTAACTATAAACCGGATGAGGAATTTGAGTCGATGTTAATCTGGAGGTATGTTTGCTGTAAGAACTATTCAGTATTGACGTTCTGAAAGATAAATTAAGAAAAATGTGCGACATTTCATGAGAATGATAATTTTGATTTTGAATTTGATAGTTAATTAAGGAGCCAGGTCAGCATAAGGCAGTATTTTCTTAGGACCATTTGTATTTCACTACTGTTTCAATTCTCTCTACTTTCATATTTGCGACATGGAAAGAAGATTATATTCAAATTAAAGATTATTTTTTGCTATGAATCTATTCTTAAATAGATTCATCATTTCGGCAAATTCGAATTTACGGTGAATTTTTAGCAACAAACCAGCAGTAGTCATTGGACGACATCAGAATCCCTGGATGGAAGCGGATATAAATTATTTAAGATGGAATAATATCGAATTAGCTAGACGTCACAGTGGTGGTGGAACTGTTTACCACGATTTGGGTTAGACATTCAAAGTTAGCATTAGTATTTAAAAAATTAATTTTCGCTTTATATTAATTCAGTAGTATGTTGCGTATTACATTTCTTTCAGGTAATCTTAACATATCGATATTAACATCACATCGAAGGCATAACAGAAAGAGAAATTTACATATGATAGCTGAAGCGCTGAATCAAGAATTCCATATCAAAGTACTTTTTTTCTTTGAATAGTGAAAAATGCGAAAAATTATGGATTCAAAAGGAATTCGAAACAAGAGTTGTGAAAAAATTAAATCAAAAAAGATGAAGCAAGAGAAAGATTCAAGCGAATTAATCACTACGGATTATGTTTTTTTAGTAATCATTTCTTTACAATTACATTATTCTTTGAATTTGAAATATGAGCATATTTCAAATTCAGGTTGAACCAAATGATCGCGATGATTTATGGCTACAACCTGGCCGACGGAAAATTTCGGGAACAGCAGCACGAATTGTTCGTCAAGTAGCATATCATCATCTGACATTACTTGTAAATGTTGATATTACTACTCTAAAACGTTCTTTATCGTCCCCTTTTAATGTAAGTTCACTTTTCCCTTAGTTAACAACTTTTTGAAGTGTTACAGAAAATTTTATTTCGTGTAATGCAGTTCAACTCATTCTTTTTATATCAATTTTCAAATTCGAAAGTCAGGAATTATATATTTGACGTATAGTTACTAGTAATATGTCATTACATAAGTCATTATTGGACGCGTTATGTATTTAACAATTTAGCATATCTATCAGATCTTTATAGAAATCGAAATCCAATTTAGAAAAATCGTTAGATACTGAGCTAATATATTGCTGAATTTGAAATGCTGTAAATTCATTTAAGGAAACAATGTTAACAAATGCTACTCGAAGTATACCAGCACCAGCAGTTGGTTATTTAGCTCAAGAGATTCCTGATATTACTGTTGAAGAAGTGCAGAATGTTGTTATGGAATCATTCAAAAAACAATATTTGGTAAGAATTAACATATTTTATGATGCCATACATTTTCAATATCTTTATACGAGACGTTTATCAATTTTCGCAATTTTAATTCTATTTCTGAACGAAATTTGCTTGACATTCATCATTTTAGCATACCGAAGTAACTACGCTTTCAAACGTAATGAATGATCAGCAATTCCCGGGTGTATTGGAATATGAAGAAAAATTAAGGAAGTGGGAATGGATTTATGGAAGAACACCACAGTTCGTTTTACCACTTTATAATGACCAAATACGAGTCGAACATGGTGTAATCACTGGAAGTCTGGAGAATCAAAAATTAATTGGTAGCCGATTGCCGGAGGACGTAATGCAAACTTACGTAGGCTTCGCTGTTAAACCTATTTTTGGAATTAATACAACCAAACAGTTGGCCGATATAAAGGCTTATTTATGTGAAGTCCCGAAAGATTACGATCCGAAACTTATTGCTTTAAATGCTACCATAGTTGCTGTCCTTTTTACTGCTTTAATCTATCCTTTTTATGCTTACTTAATTGGTGATAATGTTGTAACTGAAAAGAAACACACTGTTTGAAATTTTGTTTCAGCTAATATTTTATGTAATGATTTGTTTTTTATTCCGGAGACATTGTATATTTTATATTTTAATATGTTCGAAATCTGCACAAAAGCACGAAATAAGTATAAGCACAAAAATAGAACCAAAAAGTTAACACTTCCTAAGAAATGATATGTTTAAAGTTATTGAAATCATATAGAATATAAAAATAAATTTATAAAGAAGTATTCGTCTTTGTAAGACATCTTTTTAAATACCTAGATTATTCAAACTATTATTCAAGATTATTCAAAGTCCAAAGTCATTGTAATGGATATGTAATGGATATAAATTATTTCAGGAAGCTTATTGAGAGACAAATAACATCACGATCACATATCAGATGTTGGTCGGATGTCACGATTAATGATCTCAATAAGTATATAATACTATTTCATAATCCCAATTGACACTGTATAATTTCATAAAGTTTAAATTACAATTAATTAAATCGCTCAAGTGATACGTTAATCTCTACATATTGTTTTACATTTATCGTTTTTCTAATATCCATCTTCTCCAGACTACTACTGCATAGAAGTAATCAAAATGAACATCACTATCATTCAACAAATTAACAAAATTTTCAAGAGATTCAACGAGATTTTCATGAATTTTTCTCGGGAATAAAAATTCACATTAAAAATTAAAAAATTAGCCTACCACATTATACCGTAGGTATAGTGCATCACATTAAAACGTATATTGCTAATATAATGGAAGAAAAAAAAAAACTTTTTAACAGGCTAATGAAATTCAAATGAGACTACAGAATCTAAAAAATATTGCTTTTCATGGAACGATAGTTAAAATACCACAGTAGTAAGCAACAATATTTCTTAGTTCATATCTAATCACAAAACAAACTCATAGATGCCTGTATGAAAATACGAATATAAAAATAACGAGCAATAAGGAAATACAAAAAGTATCTTAAAACATACATCACAATAGAATGAAATTATAAAGTGAGATTGATATCATAGAAAAAATAAAATTATTCGATAAATAAGAAAAGACTTATTGAGGAGCAACTTTCATTATAGCTTTCCTTTTTCGAAATTAATATATTAAATGCCGCATGCTCAAACTCGTACAAAATGGTGTTATGATACCACGTGTGCAAAAATAAAAGATTAATCCGGAAAAAATTGAAATCGGAAGAGCTGGCAATGCTTTACGGAATACAGCCAACAATATCAATGTGAAGCAGAGGCCCTAAAAAATGCATATTTACATTTGTATAGTGGAATTCAACGCTATGTTAAGCTGCGAATCTTTATAAGATACGATAAAAGTTTTTAAATTCAAAAGAAATGTATGCTTGTAGTGTTCACAATAATCTAAAGAGTTTAGGTTTCAAATATGAGGTGCAACTACATAACAATGGAAATCATTCCGGTTTTCCTGCATTATTTATTAACATGTAGAGATAATATTTTTGTAAAGCTTATAATCAGAAAGTTAACGCAGGCTATTTCGAACTAATTTATCTTTTGAACTTGATTTGCTTGAAAGCGAAATAATGATTATAAAAAAAGTTGAAAAATGCAAACAAAGTAACTCACAATAAGAATTGCAATATAGCAAGCTACTGTTGTATTCCAATCACCGTAACTACTTGCTTTTCCAACCAACACACTATAGAAAATGAAATCACCTAAGCCAAGCTTGATGCCTTCTGAAAAAAATTCTCGTAAATTGTAACTTCAAATAAAATACTTAGTTTTCTCGGGAGAAGTGATCAGTTATATCTAATAAATGATGTTTCTTGAAGCACTCCTGAATCCTCCATTTGATATCGCACGATTTTAGGACTCTGTTTTAACGGATGATTTCATAAGATTAAAACGTAAAATAGTCAGATGTAAAGAAGAAATATGATAATGATTTATTCTTGAGCAGAATTTCAAAAAGACACTAAAATATAAAATTTATCTATTATTAATAACTGATTTGTATAAATTAGTTTCTCCAGAAATCTCGTACTTTCATCTGGAAATCTTGGATTCTGCAGACTTTCAGTTTCGGCGCTATTGACGGTTACATTTCGTACTCTACTATTTTCACCACCTTTACTGAGTGATGTAGTGGCCCGATCTTTCCCAACATTTTTCGAACTGAAAGCAATTCTTCTTTCTCAGACAAATCAATACATACATCTTTATCTACAAATTTTTTCGATATCCAAAAAGAAAAGAAATTTTTTTAAGGAAAGAAATCGTTCTAAATTTTGAATCTGAACAAAAAATAATGAAAAAATACTTGATGTTTATATGATCTTCTGTATTCAAGGCATCATTTGCAACGTCCTGATCTAAAAAATGAAAAAACATTAGCGAACCTTGACATCTATGAATAATAGCCAATTTCACTTATCTCATCTATACTATATAATGCAGATTAAATATTTTAACCTGTTGGATAAATTCGAGAAAAACCTCATCATTTCTCAAAAATTTATATCATGCAAAGTAATGAAATATAGAACGAGATATTTAACATTTAAAATTTTGCCTTTTGTTATTAAACAATAAGCACCAAAATCGCTAATTGCATCTATAAAGATGTAAGATTCAACTCAAACTTCGAACAACTTATGTTTCTTCTAATTCAATTAAAAGGAGATTTCTTAGCAAAAGATTTTAACAAAATAATTTCAACAAAAGAGAACTGCAATGAGAAAAAGTCAGTCTTGAAAAATGAATACCTGCACCACTAATAGCACGTGTTGGAGCAAATCGTCGTATAACCTTTCCTTGAGGAAATCTTCGCTTTTCATTATCATCATTCACTGGAAGTAACTCAGCTGTTGATGGCAATGAACTATCCGTTGAGCTGGATGAGCTACCTGACAATACAAATGACTAACAAATTAATCTTAATGATCGAAATTCTAATTTAAAAAAGGAGAAGATAAAAAGTCTTCGACACTTTATATATTTTAATATATTGAATAATATATATGAATTATCTTCGAACAACAAAAATCTAAAAGATATACCAGGATTAGCAGTATCCGAATGAGCATTTTCTGTTGCGCATGAAGTATCTTGTTCCATCATAACTGCGCCAATTAATGTATATGCATAAATCAAACCAGCTAAATTTGAAAATAGTTAAAAAAACATCCACATTACAAACTTATTCTTAATCAGTGACATGACCAATCGCGAATAATAATTCAAAATCTGACATTAAATAATGTTGTCAACTTATTAACTATCTTAATCATTCCTTCCAGATTCTTCTTATCACTTCGATTTTTATTATCATTCAACAGAAGCTATTTATTTTCATGGAAAATAAACTGCACAGATATGCAGACCAATCTAGACGGTTATACTTTCCACAATGCTTGATAAGCAGAAGTAATGTCTTTTCTTCTGATTTTACGAGGATAGCATGTATTATACAACAGTCATTGTACAACTGCAAAAAGATAACATCCATCGACAGAATATATTTCATAAAAGGATGCATTTGATGGATATTATTTCATGCATTCTTTAAAGTTAATAAAAATTTTGAATATTTATTAAATAACAATTTCATAATAAATTTACTCACAGGAATAAATAAGTGCAGGAAATATCGGTTCATTTCGTTCCTGAGCAGTTTCGACAAGTATTCGCAATGGTCCTTTTGGACAAAGTACAGCAATAAGATCCCAAACAGAAATAACAGCAAGAACGGTCCAAACTGTCCATTCTGGCAAATATTTGATGAAAATCAGCGCCATCAATGCTGACATCATTATTAAATAGCCCTAAAAATTGAAATTTTATCACTTTTGTCATTGAAGAAGTATGAACTATTTGATTGGTCTAGTAAATGAAAGGCAGAAGAATAGCACAGAAAGGATTTGAGGAAAATAGTTTAGCATCAATTATAAAAGCTTTTTTTTTTTTTTTTTTTTGCTAATTGGACGAAAGATCCGTAAGTACTGTGCTAATATGGAAACAAAAGAAAGAATATGCATAAAGTTCTTTTACTTAAGAACTATCTGATCATTTTTTGTAATGGATCTACAGCTAATAGACCGATCTGATGTTATATACAATCATGTATCATTCGTCGATGATACCATATTCATAAAAAATCCTTAACCTTTTTAAATCCACTAGCTGATTACACTATCATCAATTACTAAATCCTTTTAGCCATTATAAAATATCTTGAAAAACTATTAAACCAACCTGCTGCATTCTTAAAGGGCCTTTCCAGTGAATGCAAATCATTCCCATTACGCCATAATTCCAAATCAAAATACAAATGAATATATAATCGACTGGTATGTTGTAACTTCTAAAAACCTCTCTGAAAAAAAATTCTTTTCACAGTCAATTGATATTTCCGACTTCCAGTGATGATTACATTCTACACAGGTTCAGCTCTTGAGATCAAGCTATCGATTCAATCACTCATTTTATTGAATTCCTTGTGAATTAGGTTAACTAATATTTTGAAATACTCGATATTATATGAAAACTTACTGCAAATACATAAATGTAAAAAGAGATAACAACATCAGGCTGCTCAATATCAACCATGCATTGATGACCTAAAATTTAAGCATAGTTTGCAATAAAAGCAATATTAATATGCAAAATACCTATTTTGATCCATACGGACGCAGTTGCACGTCTGCAATAACGTCTCCGATACGATAAAATCAATGCGAAGAACTGAATGAATGACCAAATAAGAATATTTTTTTTATAATCAAAAAACAAATAATAAAACAAACCCGATAAAATCGGAATTTGTAAAGAAAAATTAATATAATGGTCATCGTCATCACCACTCCCAAAATAATAAACGCATTTCCCAATGACATCATTATCTTTTCACTTGTACTATCAGTTTCTTTGGTAAATGGGGTATAAATTCTGAAATTTTGATATGTAAATATTGAAAAATACAAATTATTGAGGGAGGAGTTTAGCAATTTAATTAAATTACCGATTATTTGCCATTAAAATCACATAATAATAAGTTCTAGCACAAATAATAAATTTTAAATTCATATAATTTTTCGAATATTATGTGAATTTAAATTTTCAGTCTGCCACTGTTTCCAGGTTATAAGATTTTGCAAAGTTGGAAAAATTTCAAAAATCGATCATAATATCACTTTTTACAAAATGAAAAAAAAAAAGCTAAAATACTTTAGAAACTGGATATATTAAAGTTTGCCGCTATTATATCAAATGTGGAAAATTTTCATATAATTTATTACTCGCACTATCGTTTCTCATATTATTTACTGTATCAGTTAATTAGAATTTTTGAATCGTTCAACATATATTCAAACAATTCATTTATTTTCAACAATCTTACAAATATTGGCCATCTTTGCGAGTGTAGTAACCAACGGTGTTCATCGTGAATATGACAAATACCATACAAATGGAAACCGGAACAAAGAGATGAATAACATGTTGTGCACCATATTTGAACTCTGCCTCTTCTTCATCAATGTTCGTTCCTAGAAAAACATAGTTTTTTTCTGAAGTGAGGAAAAGATGGAAAAAACTTGAAAAATAAATGAAAATGTATGCAGTAAATATAAATAGCAATATTACACCTTTTAATCTAAGATACTTACTAAACAGCTCGTTGTTTTCATGACTCGAAACGGAAGTTTTTATTTGTTGAAGCAATAAAACTGAACTAAGTCTAGATATATTATTCTAGCAAGCTGATGTAATTGAAATATCGAAATGAATTTTATTTGTTTAAATAAACTTAAGCATTATTTCTAATGTTATTGATATGAGAGCGTAATCGAAAGCTTAGCAATAATTCTAAACTCTTTTAATCTGGACAAGTAGTTCACTTTTTGGAATTTAATGCCTTAACTATGTATAAATATAGAATTTTTTCTTCTGTTCTCATCGATATTTTCATCTTAGAATCACATAGGAAAAAAAAGTTACAATCTAATTACAAATTATTTTATCTTCAAATAGTATGGAAACAAAATAGGACTGATTTACCCTAATATCCAAACCTACGAAAATTTCGAAATTTCAAAGCAGAAACTTTACATACAGATAACTTTTCTTTATCCTACTTCTACACTTAAGAATTCGACCAATACTTGTTATTCTAACAAATTCATACCATTCACTGTATTTTCAACAATTCCAGAATTTGTAGTGCCTCTTCCTGTATTTCGTGAAGGATGCTGTTCATTTGACTGCAAAATTATTTAATCACTCGTTTCATCATTTCTTTTCGAAAGATATTTTAATTTATAATAATTTGTGCTTATATCAATTTATAATATTTTTAACTGAAACTTTCATAACTAAATTATTTATTGATGTCACCACAATGATTACAATGAAATATAAAAAATCGATTGAAAAATGAAAATAGTAATGAAATAAATGACCTGAAATTAGAAGTATAGATAATCTCATTCAGATACAAATAACTGTAGCAAAATTTTTCGGTCCAAAATTTACCTAATTTATGGATTATCTCTTATTTTGGCAATAAGGTCTTACCTGTCCAATCTTTCTTATCTTTTCCAACTATCACTGTAGTTCTATCTATCATTGCAGATGTACAGAAAACTGCCAAATAAAGTTAAATATATATTGCAATTAAGAAATCACCTCAACTTGAATCATTCAATTAACAATTCAATTAAAAGATTTGATAAAATGACAAATTAGTATGACTAAAATGACCAGCCTGAATTCTCGATCTCTGTTCTGTTCTCGATTTATTCACAACTTCACCTTCATTCGATGTCATCCGTTGCGTTGGCATTTCTTCACAAATATCTCCCATTACCTATAAAATTGATTATAGCAAGAGAAATATGAATATGAAAGGAAAATCATCTTTTTTGCCGTTTAGCATCATTTATTTCGATAAAAAAGAAATACGATCAATAAACCTACAGTTTATGTATGCCTACAATTTACTCATACAAAAAATACTAAAATATCATCACTTATAACAAAACAAGTCTATAATTCACGCACGTGATGATAAAAGATATCACAGGAAATAGTCTGAAATAGGCAAAATATGGAATAATTCCTTACGTGCGTGTACTATTAATCTCTATAATAACCAAAGCTAAAAAGCTAAGAATACGATGGATATAAGCATTATTGCTAAAATATAAATTATATCCTTCAAATGTAATATTTCTTGCCGTTCACGTCAAATCCACGTAAAACTTCCACTTCCTTAGCCTCCTTCTGAAGAATTTTTCTAATCGTCCTGAGACTGAAAAATTTCATTATACCACCCTACGATAAGTCGAGCGTTTTCATTAATTTCCGTGTTCCCTGAACTTCGTGAATCTTTGCACGTGATGCGTTTGCGTGAAGGACGTGGTTTTACGTTACAGCTATTGTCACTGAGGATTTCGTTTACTTGGACATTACTGCCACATGTGCAAACATTGATTATGGTGTACGTGTAATTATTGTTGTGATGATCACAAAGCTGATATAGGTATGTTATAGAAATCATAGCAGCGATTATACGCCCGTCATGATTTTTGATGAGAAAAAGTGACGTGTAGAAATACGTGTTACTTTTATTTTTGTACGTATCAAAATTTGGTAGCACGTCGTACTGGGAAATTTTTCTTGGTAAACGTTGCGAGAAATGATAAGAATTATATGTGCTTAATGCATCGGTAAGTGGTGAATGATCGGAGAATTGATCACTGATAAAACTAATGGATCAAAAAACTGGCTACTGATATATAAACGCCAACGAATAGTGCTAATGATAAGTGAGACAGAAAGCTACTAAATCAACCGTATTTAAAAATTCGCTAGTTATTTCGTAAATTGCATTTAATTTAGATTTAATAATAAAATTTATTTTAAACATAATTTGTCAGTAATCTTTTTTTTTTATTAATATACATGAATTTGGTATTTATCTTTGCTCAACTAATAATGAATGTTATTTTTATTAATCATTCATTACAGTGTGATGACACATCTATGATTTCATCAATTCGTTTGATTTTCTTTTCATGTGATTAGATTTGAAGAAATGATACGTCTTGCCGATAACGGAAGTCATTACATAGGATTAAGCGGTATCATAAGGGTGATACGTAATTATAGCTTATGCACCATAGTGGAACTTTAATTTGTAATAGATTTGTGTTATTCAACTTTTCATATATCGTGACGATGAAAGTTAGAGGCTCAATATTATTATTCGATGACGAAACAAGGATTTTTGACATTTTAGATTGAACGAAAATTTCATTGGAATGCTTTTGGTTTTGAATTTGTTTTAGTGGTGATAAGAACTTGAGCATATTTGAAAATGAAGTTTAATAAATGATAGAATAGAAGAGTTATTAAAATGGTCAACATGATCAATGTAAATACATCAACAAAATCATTTATTTTGGAATAAGTGAAATAGCTAGTGTATTTGATGCTTGTTCTTCAGAATGTAAATTTCTTATTTGCGAATATGTGAATGATTGTGTTAAAGCTAATATAAATGGTGTGAATCTGAAGCAGTGCAAAAAAAAAAAAAGTATTTCCATCTTCATACATCAGAAGGCATCAATATGAGATAAGCAATTTTTCTGATTTTGATTAAAAAAATTGCTTGAATTTGAAGTTAGCAGCGGTTTTAGTATATATTAGCTGAAATGATCTAATGATGCGTTCAGGGACCAGGCCAATATTAGTTTCTTGACTAGTTTTATCTCTTTTAGTTGGAAGAACCTAGTTTTTATATTTGTCCGTCAATTTCATCACTATGTAGTCCTTCAAAAAATTTCCAATTTTAAATATATTATATATTAAAATACGATAATAGTAATAATATGAATATACATATATATATATAATACAAATATAACCTTATATAATTTCCCATTCGTTTTGTCATTTGTTCCTACGTCCTTGCCTCCGAAAATTTCAAAAAATTTTTGCCGCTTTATTACCTTCTTCATCAATTACATTAATAGAGATACTATCTTTCCCTAATTCCGCTTATGCGCATTTTTGTTCTTCTGCTAATTTAAACGTCTTTCTGCCCGATCTTTCGCATGTTTTCCCGCTGTTTTCTTGGATGCATATCCGCATCCTTTGGAATGTTTCGAGTTTCTACTTTACTATAGTAGTTGACCTGTCTTATTAGAGATTTCTTGGTAGTAGTGATGGTGTTGTTGTTGTTGTTGTACAAAGCTGGGGAGGAGTCAGTGAGGTCAGGACCTATGATGATTACTAGAATGCGATTGGAGCATTTGAACTTGAGGAGATAAGAAAAGGAGGAGTCAGAAAATTATGCCTTTTTTGTGAATAGCTTAACGTTGATTTTACACGCCCATAAAAGAGATTTTCGTGAAGATTAGATCACTTGTTAGTTCAATATGAAACGAGGTGAGTATTCTTATCCTTTTCTGTTTTTCGGAATTAGTTAGATCAATTTACAGTAATTGAAATGAGATGGAAATATGATTTGAAGTCAGTTTACAATAATTTTGTTGAAAATTTGAATAAAATAAATTCGTTAGATTTTAAAATCCATTAGGAAAGAATTCACTTTACATTTAATAGGAATTTAAATTTGACCAAGGATTGATTCAGTTTGATTGATTAGAAAATTCGATTTATTCTGATTTAAATCAATGAAATTAATTTATTTCTAATAATTTATTAGAGACTTAAATTACAGCAGCAATGATCTATTTTTCAATTTTGTCTTCGATTATTGAGCCGTTCTTTACTTTTCATCGAGAAATCATAATTTTTCAGGAAGTGCGATTTGTGCGCAACGATATGGTTATCCGCACACGGAAAAAATGTGTTTATCTTTGTGGATGCTTTTTCTGTTGGTCTTAAATAAATCTGCATCATGTTACGCCGTTAAGGGAAATCCCGGACGCAATGAACGTGCCGTCGGTCATAGCGAAGAATACATAAAGCAGGTGCAAATGATATGATTCTTTTCGATTCAGTCATATCTGGAATTTAATTTTAGTAAAGACAAAAATCGATCATATTTCGTATTTCGGCATAGTCTTTTCTTGTCATGTGTGAAAGACGACGAAGTTGAGTTGCAACATTTCCCGATACACATACCGATAGATCTATGTAAATAAGATGTTGAAATAAATAGTTTGGAAAACGAAGCTATCACAAATCTCTCCCTCATATGGCATGAAAAGATTGCAGATGGTTGAAGATTATCATTGTGAAAAATTATTTATCATTGCTTCGTAAGTAACATTCTAAACATATTTTGAGGAGATAAATTTATCTAATTTTAGAAATCAGCAGATCTTATTTTAATAAACAGATATGTGACATAAATAATCGAGTGCTAGTAATTTAGATAATTGATCTCTATGGCATACTTTTTTAATTCAATAAAAATAATATTTTAAGTAGGAATTTTCTTTCCTAGCATTCAATTAGTGCCATTATTTTATTTTCTATTTATTATTTATTCATATTATTTGACATTTCATTATTCTCCATTTTTCATTATTCTATCATTAATACCATATCTCTTTTATTTCTGAGCCTACTTTTTTGATTCTTCAAGAGATACATCGTGATTTTATCCTCATCACTTACCTACTGGCAAGAATTGGTGGAAATTGACATCTTCTATGCATATTGCAAAATACTGCATTTTGCAGATATTTTATGCCCATGCGAACTGTATCGATACGGATTGGGCTTGCAATCAGGAATGTCGTTTGGAATATGTAAATCGTACTACCGGATTATGCATTCAACCATCTCCAACGGAAACTTGCTTCGGAATACCCATCCGCTACAATTTTACCTTCGAAACTGTAAATGTGATAGCTGCATTGCCAAAATATGAAGTTCTCAGCAAATTCCCACGGTATGAATGAAATAATTCCTGCAGCACGAGTACCTCTCCCTCCCTGTCCTTTCCCCTCTATAAGCATATTTCATGGAAATCTAGTAGGTAAAGCGGAATTTCATGAAGGTATTATGAAAACCCGAAAAAGTTCCATATAGAGTGGCCTAATGCGGATTAGTTTTGCTTAATTCGAATCTAGACTTGCTCTCTTCTATCTTAAACTAACGATGTAAAAGAGGAGAAAAAGGAGAAGAAATTGTAACTGTGGTGAAAAATCAATTTCATAATATGTTTTTTACAAATATGTGTTTTTTGATTTATAAAAATTTGATAGCTATTTTACATTTTCAATTATAGATGTTGGTCAGCATTGGGACCTTTGCTATGTGCAGTGGCTTATAGACCATGCTCTATTCGAGCGTATTTCGAAGTTTCGATGGATAAGGTATATTTTGTTTCATAGTACAGACAGCTGATAGATTAGTTAAGCGAGATTGATTTGATAGTTTATATCTGCTGTCAGGCCTTTCCAAGTGGATCCATATTCATCATGTCATCATTGGAAGATGTCTTGCACTGATTGATGAAATAATTTTATGTTCTTTTTTCTTATCAATTTCAAGCTACTATATTGGAAAAAGCTCAGTTTGTGACTTTGAATTAAAGAATAGGTAGAATACATGCATAATTGCAAGAGTTCAAAATTACCGAGCAAATTACAGCCGGACAAAATGGAGTTATGGCAGGTATTTCGAAAGAACATGTGCCAACAAGCGATTGAAAAATGTAGTTTTCTACTGGAAAATGGCCTCTGGCCTGATTTTGTCAATTGTTCGGATACAATCAAGCAAAAGAATGGAAGACGGATTTTTTCAGATGGATCTTGTGAGGTAAATTATGTTCTGCTTTTGGAGGTACTGCTTTAGTCAGAATATTGTAAGGAATGAATAGTAAATGAATATGAACCAGAAAATACAGTAAATGAATATAAACTTTAAAAAAAGTAAACGAATATAAACTAGGAAAAGTAATTAGATTTATTCTACGAATTTTATGCCTGACTTTGTATTTCCTAAAGAATGTCTTGAATATGGTTAAGGTACAGATTTAGGGGTGGCAGTAAAATGTCCTGATGAGCTTACCTGTAGAGTTCAAGTAATAAAAAACTGAAGATTAAAAGGAATAATAGATAGATATTATGCGTCTTATTTTCAAGAAGATATAGTGTAGTCATATGAGAAGAAAAGCTAAAACGCAATGCATGTTTTACCTATTTACAAGAAATTCTTTTTTAAAGTACTTCATACATGCTCAAAAAAGATTCTGTCTTCTATATTTGTATCACCATGGATAAGCTATTGAAAGTTTCCACTTAAAATTTATTTATCTATTTTTGAATTCCAATAAACAATAGATCACGGCAATAGTGTGGTAAATTTTATGAAATTATCGATTTTTAGAACCTATCTTCCAAGGCAAGTAGTAATTTTATCTCAAAATGGCATAATTATTATACTGTTATTGTATTCTGAAACATTGAGAAATTTGATGAAATATATCAACGCTTTGCTACAGTTTCACGATAAGCAAATAAATTCACTCTATCTGAAATGTTCTGTGACATTACAATCAAACTCAGATTCTGAAATTTTGGGGTAAAAAAATTACTCTTTATTTATTAAAGATTGATTTAAACTTGCTGTAGCTAGGGCTTATTATCTTTAAAGTGTTATGGTAGATTGGATTCAATTAAAAAATTTTCCTATTTAGATGGCTTACAACAAACAGCCTTCAAAGATGGAAATAAAGCAATGTTTATGGCCTTTAGCTGCTGGATTAAGTCATAGTAAGCCAATGGCTCAACCCCTTATCGATGATTGTTACCTTCCATGCAGGTATATGACTTTTCTTAGACGTTTTCAGGATATTTTTTCCTGAAAATGTTTTTTCTATAAATTCACTCCATTTATCTGATGATATATAATAATTTATTTACAGATCACCGCTAATTAGCTCACAGTGGTTATACGATGGTTTCAAAACGTTAATTTTTTCCTTCTCTTTATTTTCTGTTGTTTGCGGTCTAGCTTGTACGGTAAGAATTGATTTTTTTCTTTTTTTTCTTTTTTTGAGAGGAATTTCAGAAGTTCAAGTTATACCGTAAGTGCTCCAAATTTTATTTAGGAGTAGCGTCATACGGACGATTATTCTTCTCTCGTGATAATATTTATCTAACAATATTATTATGTCCTTCATTTCTTGTTTGGCCACTAGATTTGCTCAACTGCAGAGTGTTCTGATTCCAAACATATTTTATGATTATCGGATTGATTTGATTTTCACATATCATTTCTTAAGAATATAAATTATTAATAAGGAGCAGTCATTTATTCTCTATTTTAAATTAATTTTGACAATTCTACTGTATGTCAGGAAAAAGAAAATTACTTTTACCACTGAATAAACAACTTTTTCAGCTTTATTTATTTCTCTTCTCACTTCTTTTCACAAATGATCTTTGCGTTTACTCATTAACTCATGCACTCTTGAGTGCATCCGCTCATTGGTTTATATGGTTATTAAGTTATGCTGATCGAGTAACAGAGCGTGCAATGTGTTTCGATTTGTTAAGACGTGATACAAAAGTTTTAAGGTATTATTTTAGCAGTTTTACTCAAATACGAATTGTCTTCTGAAGCGACATATTTCCATATTCGAATTGTATGGAAATATTTCAATAACTCTCATTTAATCCTTAATCACCATGGCATGTCAAATTTGTCTTTACATAATGTGTGATCTAGTTGTTTTGGACGTCTATGATGAGAAAATCATCCTTGCTCTGCGAGCTCATTTGTGAAATTGAAAATTTCGGAATTGAGCAGTGAACAGCTTTGGCCTCTGAGACGTTATAAGATTTAAGATAAGTGAAACTACAGTAAAGAAATTCGATGAAGTTCTCATTCAAAATAACTTGCAAATTTTCATTCTGTTATTAGATAAAATACCAATGCTGCTTGAACATTAATTATGCCTAGTTTCTTCGTAATCTAAAGGGCTAATTATACTAGCTATTTAGCCATTCAATTAAATTCATCTATCATCAGTTAGTTGATAAATGTTAGCTTTAAAAATTTGATAAATATCGCATAAAAAACACTTCAGGGGTTTATTAGATTGGTGCAGCATTCAGTTTTGGCTTTTACATACTACGATGTTATCTGGCTTTTTTTGGTTATTAATTGCGTTAGCAATTCAAATTTGTCGACCAAAACTCATTTCTAATCAAACAATTAAATGGAAAAAGCATGATCATCTGAATTTACGTTGCTTTTTCCTAATTTGTTATTTGCTGGCTGGTTCAGTTGCTGCAATTGAATTATGGACAGATGCTGTAAGTATTCATTTGCAATATTAATAATCAAATCAAAATTTGCTGAAAAAAATATAAACTAAAATTGAGATGATTTAAATAGATATAGATGCAGGTTTGACTGAGTGAATTGGTGTCGCGTAAAAAACAATTTTCTGGATCATCATCAGAGTATTGACCTCAATCGAAACCTTTGTAATTTCTTGATATAAATAAGCTTATACTCAATGATTCACAATATTACTCAACGATTCATTTTGACAGTCTATCCAGAAAATTCTTGATCCTAGAAGAGAGTGTGTATTATTGATCTTTTGATTTTTAGATTGAAACGGATGGTATCACTGGTATTTGTTTTTTCGGATTTCATACAGTAAGAAGTGCGGCAAAATTATATGGTCCTCTTCTGATCAGTTTTATATTGTTTTTACTTACTATCATTTATTTTCGCAAATATAATAAAGGTAGTATTTGTTCGTATGTATATTCTTTTTTTTTTTTTGTAATCTTTTAAGCACAACTTTAGCATGGCAGTGGATTTTAGATCTAGAATTTTTTTTTTTTTGCTTCATGTATTTTGCATTAAAAAATTTCAGATAGCACAACAATCGAGACTTTTTCGGAAAGAAGAGACCAAATAGCACTTGTTGTGGATCACATTGATGATGATAAGAAATTGCTTGATTGCGACAGTGCTAAGAAAAATGGCTATTCAGAAATGGCTTTCTTTTGGAAAAGTATACTACATATAATTTCACTCATCTTTATTTTGTTGTTCTTTCTAAAGTTTTTAGTCACTTTGTATAATTTCACTTTTGTCATTTATTTACTTCAAACGAAAAGTAATGCTTAGTATATAAAATGGGATGCATATATGAAGTTTTGAAGATATCACTTTAAGCTGAAATTCTCAAATTATGGACATGATATTTTCAGGTTTATTTTGTATTATTATTATTTTGTCGTATTTTCTATCTGCAATCCTCCTTTATTACACTTTTTTTACTACTGCTTATTCGGAATCGGAAATTATTTTGGATTCAGTGAGGTTGCTTTTTTTTTCTCTATTATTTATTTCATGAATTTATAACATAAATCATTCTCGATAAAGCAGTCAGTAATCCCTGCATATAATTTATTCAAATAGTAGAAATATCCATTCGTTTAGTGCTGCACGATATTTTTGGATGATGATGCACAAATATACTGACAGATTTGTGCAAGAGTCTGCTAAATTAAGCTCTTAGTGTCAGTTTTTCTTCATATCCATGTTCTTGCCGTTAATTAAATTTTCGATAGTTTTAACTGAATTTTCTTGCCTTTTATCTTCCATTAGTTGTAGATTATTTAAGTATCCGGAGATATGCAGCTTTGAATTATTATTAGTTGAAATCTCTTATCGAAACAAATGATTTACGTTATTAGAATAATTTTATTGATCGTAGTTTAAACTTCAAAATCTACTTAGATGCTCCCTGAACAAAACAATTATGGAAGGGCAAACGGAATGGTTGCATGGAATGGTGCGTGATTTAAAAACAAATATTTTTTCGAGACGAGCATCAATTGGTAGCAGGTATACAATTAAAGTTTTTCGAATTAGATGTCTTAAGAAGTGGAGAAAAAATGCCGTCGGTCTTAGTTTTTTAAAAGACAATACTTCATTGCATCAAGGAATTAACCTGGTTTTTATTGTTTTAATCTAACTTGAAAAAAAAAATAGAAATGTAATTTCTGATAATTCGCCAAACTTGTTTTGAAATTCTGAATTGCTGGAAGACATTTGTACACCTGTTTTCGAACTTTTCGTTGAAAGTTTAAATTTTTGAGTATCAGGAATCTCTCGTTTTTTAGTTTCATAGGTGCGCGAATCTTTTGGGATATATTTGATCTGAAAGTAAGAAAAGATTTGGATTTTTTCTTGCAGTTTTCTAAACGCTCCTGGTTGCGAATTGCCATCAAGTATGGATGATCATTTATTGTCCATATTTCTGATTTATCTTTTTTTCCCCTCACTTCCATTTCTTACTGTTATTGTCTATATGCTGGCTGGATTTTGTGGCTATGGGATTGTTGGTATTGAGAAAGTCCGGAAAAACTTCAGTCCATTTGTTTTGGTGAAATATTCTGAATTCGCATCAACAGTAGAAAAGCAGCAGTAATCTTTTTTACTTTTTTAATAAGAATAATTTTTATATCAGAAACTCCGTGTTGTATTTAAGTTTTGTGAGATAGCTTTTTGGAAGATCTTATCGAAATGCAATTAGTTGTGCTTGTTATGTGTCGGCCACGCTGAGTTACTTGGTTTTTATAATTGCATTTTTTATTGGTAGCTTGTGTGATAAAAGTGATCTGTGTTTTATTTCGAAAGAAGAAAACATCTAAGGTTTTGATCGGGAGTGTGAACGATGTTGATATGTAAAAGGAATTAAAGGTTCAGCATAGTTCAGTTGGCAGTGCTTGTCGTAATTTGCGAATAATTTTGCAATTTTCTTATGAGATTGGAATGATGAAGTAGGGTTTAATTACTACAAAGTTCTGTATTTAGACCTGCTGATGCGATAATTACCGGCACATTTAATTCTTCTGATAAAATGGGTCAATCGCAAGAAGCTTCTTCCAAAAAATTTGAAGATAATAAGCAGTCGGAAAAAAACGAAGAATCTCTGGACACATTTCCTGCAGATCTGAAAATTAGGAGGTTGATGTTAAATAGATTGATTTAATTTCAAGAGGATTGATGTTATCCTATGAGAATAGCATCTTCTATTATGATGCTTTTACAGATCATTTTTCCTCCGAATTTTTGCAATCTATGCTGCAATGATGACAGTCTTTCCAAATTCATTTATCTGTGATGACTTATCACTGTAATATTGACATGTTCGAATTCGTTTATTTATTTTCAGATCATAGGGATGATCGTCGTCACAAATATTTGAGTTCAGCATATTAAATAAATTCATTTCATTTTCACAGGAAATAAATTTATTCATTTGAATTTAAAGAAAACAAAAATGAATAAATTCATTTTCAGATTGGATGTTTTAGAAAGAAGTAAAGAAAGAAGAAGACGGCAAATGGAAAATAGGTATTTACTTTTGAAACCAATGGATCCAAGTCAAATGGTAAGAAATTAAAATTTACCCACGATTTGTGGTAACTTTTCAATTTTCGTGGAAGAAAAATGATAATTTGACAGCTTGCTTGAATTTTGGTTATTTTTGCAAGAAATTTCTGACAAAGTGTGCTAATATTCCAGCCTAGTATTTCCATAGATTTAGAAAGGATTTGATAAACATTTTCAGTTCGCTTATATTTCTTCACCAATTTTATTGAACATCAAATTTTATCTAAATATTTAACATTTCAAATGAAAGATTTGAATATTTTAGATAGATTATTACGACAGCTGTATAGCCTGGTTGATATTTTTGCAACCAGAGCAGTGCTTCTTGTTCCTTAATTTCCAATAATCATTGAATTAGATCGGTTTTGCGAATTACTGTCTCACTCTAGATTTGAAAGATTTAGCTTTTATGTTTATGTAGCTTTTTATCGTTCATATGTGCTATTTCAGACGACGAAGATTCTTTCTGCTTATCAAAACGGTCTTATCGAAGGTCACTGGCGTGAACGATGCGTAAATTACGAGAAGCAGATTAAAACACTTGCGGCTAATTTACGCGTTGCGGATCATGAAATACGACGATTAGCTGGTTTAGAAGTCTCGGAATCCATGATTACACCAAGTAAAAGTAATATTATTTGCATACATGCTACTGTTTTCAAAGTTATTTTACTGCTATAAATAGAAATACATAAAACATATAAACATAAATATCATAGCACATTAAATTTACTTTGAAGTTATTTTTTATTTATCTGAAATAAAAAGAAAAAAAAAGCTTGCCATAATTTTTATAGTTTAAAATTTCAAGTCTTGCAGAATATGAGGGCAAATTTATTCTCTGTATAGCTCGTTTTTAAAATTTTGTTTTAAAAAGTGGATTTGCTAGAGACTCGGATGTGATTTTTTTTTTTCTTTTCATTAATTAATAATAGTTACAATGGCAAGAGCTTTGGGTGATTTCTGTTTTCTTTACATGAAGGCAAGCTTAATTATTATTTTTTGGTAAATCTCGAATCTAACTAATGAATAAATGACAACTCAGGAAGGTTACTTTTAGAAGAACGGAAATTTCCATGTGAAATTTATCCGATTGGTATGAATTACTCATCTATTGTTGACACTGCAGATCGAAGTCCATTGATTTGCTCTGCACAGTTCAATTCATGCCAAAATCCAAAGGATGCAAAAAGTTTGATTGTTGGTAATGGTATGTTGTTTCATAAGTGGCAGTGTACCATTTAAGTTTGAATGCTGTACAGTTTTTTCCAGAAATTTTCAGTGATAACTTTTGTTAAGCTATAGGTAAAATATAATCTCGGAATAACTTCTTCGATTATAAAAATAGCTTCTCTTTTTAAAAATTTATTTCAGCAAATCATGCCAGCAATTTATGCGCCGAAAATGTGGATCTTTCTGAAAAGTCTACTGATTCACAGGATATTCATATGCAGAACGAATCTTGCATCGATGAACAAAATGAAACGGCTATATGTCAGGTGTCAACTTTAAAATCTCGGACTTTTTTTGGTGCATCAGCCGCTCAAAGTCCATCAGATGAGACTAAAGATGATGGACAGCTTTCGGGAAGTTATCACGACAGTGACAGTTTCAATTCCGATGAAGAAGATTCTGAAGAAGAAAGATTGTATAATGAAAAGGTAGGTGTAAATTTTAAAAAATTTTTTGCTGAATGTTGTAAAATTTAAGAAGAAAAATTGTGCATGAAAAGGTAGATGTAAATTTTCAAAATTATTTGCTGAATGTTCTAAAATTCTTTTCTTAATTATTCGCTCAATATTAATTGAAATGAAAAAAAATTTCTTAATTATTCGCTCAATATTAATTGAAATGAATTCAGTTATGATTTTTTTAATGCTCATTTTATAAAATAGTGTTATTAAGTGTAGTAACTAAAAAGTATATTCTTATGGAGCATTAGGATATAGTATTATTTTCTGTTGCATTTGCACAAACTTTTTATATATATCGATGAACATTCGTTTTTTATTCGTCCATTTTTCAGGTGGCAGAATTGCAGCGAAGGCAGCAATAGCAAAAGGAATTTAATTGATTTATCGTTTTCGTCATTTCTCCGGAATGTTTTTGAAAAAAATCGTAATTTTTTAGTGTTTTCATTTCTCTCGCAATGTTGCGTTTTGTTAATCTTGGATATTTTTGTTCTTCAGAAATACAATAATGTCTTTCGTTATAATCCGGACTTTTAAATTTGTTCTATGCTGGTCGTTTTTTGTTTTACTTTAAATCGTTTTAATATTTTCTTTTGTTTTATTCTCTGTTAGAGAGATGTAAGAGAACGTTTTTATATTTCAGTGATATCAATTTTGTAACAACTTAAAGATAGTTTCTCCAATTTTCTTGAAATATTTGTCTTGAAAATATTTCAAGTTTTTTTTTTTTGAGTATTACTGTTAAATTTTATATTTTTTGAATTTTTTTTTTATTATTTTCATTTAATCCTTATTTATTCCGTTTCTTCGTTTTATTTGTAATTAGCACTGTTCAGGCAATTTAATATGCATGTTCCATTTTATTGCAAATGAGCATGAAAAATTTCAGTGCAAGACAAACTGTTGGAATGAACGCCATGGATTATTACTTAAGATCGGTTTTGATTTTTCTTTTTTTTTTTTCGCTTACAAATGTCTTGATCTAGTAACCTGATCACATTTTTTCTGTGTTGAAATAACGAATCATTAATTTGTTTTCAAGGGATGAGTTGTGATATATATAATACTGACTAACATGTAGCATTTATGATCCTGACAAAAGGATAGAGATGTAGCTTCATTAGGCCAAAGTTTTCTTCAGAATGATTTACGCTGGCTAATCATTCTTTTCAGATTGTCTTTCAATGAATCTTTTTCAGATTTAATTTCATTACTTGTTTTGGGTTTTTTAATGATTTTAAAGTATCTTGATTGTTCTTTTTTTTTTTTTTTTTTTTGTCTTATTTATTAATGTGGTGCTTTTTACTAGTTGAAGTTCTCCATTCTTTCAATGTGCATGGTTGAATATGTTTGCTCATATGGATTGATTTAGCTTTTTGATAAGATGCATTTTTAAGTTGGATTTTTCGAAGTATTCTAATATTGGAGCGAACTTCTGCACAAATGGCTAAATACATTTGCAAAGGCACGAAGAACAAAATATCTGACAACCAGAAAGAAGAGAAGACAAAAAGTAAAGAGGAGAAAGCAGGTTATCCCGTGATATTTGATGCTTCAATTCAGGGACTGTATCGATGAAATTAGATATCGCGGGTTCACCTGCACACATCTATATTGTTTCTATTAATTATTTTATTTTTTATCTCGATAACCGTTGATTGCTGGAATAGTTTCACTTTTTTTTTAAAGTTTTCATTTAATGTTCTATAAAGCCAAATTTTTATAATTTGTTTTATTATGCTCATGGTTTATTTTCTGAATCTAAATTTTTTTTCCTTATTTATTTAAATAAATATTTCAAATTTGCTAGGAAGAATTTTATTATTGATGTGTATTAAAATATTTTAGACTAATCTAAAATTCTTTCGTTCCAGAAATATTCCGTTAGATATAGATTAGCTTTTTTACAAGCATTAATTTAAATTCATGCAATTATTTTGATATTTTATTTAATCATATTCTCATTATTATATTTCTCAGTATTTCAGTTTTCAATTTCATATCTTGTACACTTGCAATCAATTCATCTTTGGATATATATTGAAATACTTTTGCATATATATGCATTTATCTTCTTATTTCTGGCTAATTCAATGAGATCATAGAATTTTCTTTTGCGCTTTTTAAAGAATTGTTTTCATTTTATCTGTGAATTTTTTTCGTGATTTTCTTTTTCTTTTTTTTCCTAATTATTTACTAGCTTAGCTGATAGAAATAACAATTAATAATTTCTCGAATCATCAGTTTATTCTAATCATATAATCCAGAAATTTAACTTACACTACAACTTTTTTATTTTTTCTAAAACTATAATTATTTTAGTTGGCATTTTTTGTTATATAGAGAAAAAAGTGTTTAGATATGAGCAAAAATATAAGGTAATAAGTAAGGTGAGGTAGAAGTTACGAGAAAAATACAGAGAATATATAAATAGGGTAAAAGATAAATTAGTTCAAAATGTATTTAAATTTCTTGTTTAACTTGTTTTAAATGTTTAAATTTTATGTTTAAATTTCAAAAAACAAAAATGAACTATGGAAGCACTGCTATTTTTTCTCCTTTAATGTAATTATCTATAAGTGATTTCTATATTAGTGTTTAAAAAATTAGTGATTTTTTATTAATGTTTGAAAAATTTGTTTTTCTTCCGTTTACTTTGTATTTATTCATTTGCCATATGCGGTACATTTGCAATTAAAAAATTTTTTTCATAAGTAACTGTATGTGCAAAAACAGAAGCTATCGTAAGCTTTTTAATAAAATATTTTCGACATTATTAGAATTCTAATCATTTTTAAATCTGATCAAATTAACTGTTTATTGGTTATATTTTGATCAGATATAACTGGAAGATAAGAAATGAGCAAGACATTATTTGAAAATTTAATTCAATGATCATTCCGATGATAGTACAGCTGTAAACTGGGCATGACCTGAAATTATATTTAGTCTTCGGAAGAAATTTGATGAAAAATTTAATATGCACTAAATTTGTTTCATCCATTTGTCGGATCGTTAATAATTGTTATTATTTAATCCTATCCAATTTTTACAATTGATGAACACTCCTTCACCGTTAAGTTTAAAGATGTTGGAAAGTTTAGAAATTTTTTTTTTTGACGGAATGATCTTTAATAATTCATGAAATGTTGGTACTACAGGAATTTTCGGTTCTGCTGATCTGTAATAAGTAGATTTTAATTATTATAGCTTATTGAGGAAAATAATGCAAGTGCTTTCTCGACGATATTTATCGAGATGTATCGTTTCATTACCAAAACGATGGTCAAGTAAGTATTTTTAAATTATCATTTTCAGTTATATTTATGAATATATCTATATAATATTGATCTGCTATTTGTTATTTCTAGAAGTTTCAACTTATTCATTTCAAGTGATTTGCTTCATCTTACTGAGGAATAATTGATATTTTGAGCAATGAATAGATACATGTGTGATGCAAATTTGCGGGAAATATTAGTTGATGCTCTTAAAAAACCAAACTTACATCTCTCTTAATTTATATACATAGAAAAGGTAAAAATGAATCATGTAGAGCTACAAAGGGTATATCCTGGAAGTTTAAGGCAAATTCAAAAGACACTAAATTATGGTAGAAAATGACAAAAAAATTCGATTTACCATTAATTTTTGGATGAATTAAATTAGAAGCTTGAACGATCAGTATTGAAAATCGGCTTTAAAAGATAATATATGATTAGCCATTACAGATGCACTTTATTAGATAATATTATTTGTTCTAGGTGATAGTATGGTTGTCCATCGTGACAGCGAAACCAATAATTCCCAGACACCTTTCAAGTTCACGGCAGAAAATATGAAGCGGATAGAAGTGATGCTTACAAAATATCCAGTGGAATATAAGGTAATTTTTTTTTAATCTGTGATAAGAAAATGGAAAACTATAATCTGTATTAGCATAATTCTATGCGTTGTTTACCCTGTCATTGAATAAGGAATAATTTAGTCTGAGACAGCAGATATTGTTTCAGTATAATTATGCATGGTCACAGAATCATCTCAAAATCTTCTTTCACTATGATAGAAAATTCAAAAAAAAAAAAAAAGAAAAAAAATTGAAAGTACATAATTAATTATTTTGAAAATTAAAATAGCCAAAAACATGCTTTCTATGCTAATTGAATTGCTTATGTTACATATGAGTATCTTTTATCTCAAATCTTATTGATTAATTCATGAAACAATTGATAAATATTTATTTCTTTTCAGCTTCAGAGTAACGTGCTAATTAGTAAATTAAAATATCATAATATATCGTCTTTTAGTGTGGTGCACTTATTCCTATGTTAGATTTGGCACAACGGCAACATGGATGGTTACCCATTTCGGCGATGCATGAAGTTGCTCGTATCCTAGGTTAATCTTTTTTTTTTTCTAATATTCTTCTTTCTTCAGGATGAATTTTTAATCAATTGAAATTGCACTATTGAAATTTCTGGCGGATTCTAGATTTATTTATGAAATTTTTAATCTTGAAAAAAATTTATTCTTGTTTAGGAATTGCACGAATGCGAGTATACGAAGTGGCAACCTTTTATTCAATGTTTAATCGGAAACCAATGGGAAAAAATTTTGTGCAAGTTTGTGGGACAACTCCATGCATGCTTCGAGGTGCTGAATCGATCATAGAAGCTATTACCAAAAAACTTGGTTTGTTTTATCTTGCGAAATTTGTTGTTTGCAATGTATTTGCTTTGTCTATTGTTATGAATGCAAAAAAGAGAAAGCATTTCGTTATACTCTAATTTTAATCGTAATGTCTTCCCTATAACTTGGCATAATGTTTATTGTTCAAAATTTTCATTTAAGGTTGCTGTGCTTCGTGCTTCAATCGTCGTTACGATTGTTTGAAAAATAGTATACTGAAATTTGAAACGAAGCCTAGCATTTCAAGCGATTAACAGTTTTATCAAAACATGCTCTGTCTGTACTGGTTTAACTTATATTAGTTTCGAATATATGGAAATGATATTTTGTCGGAAATTTAAGTTTCATAGAAATAAATAAAAAAAAAAAATGAATTACTTTTATGGCTTTTGTGGGACTGGAAATTGATTGTTCCAGGTATCAAGGTTGGTGAAACAACGAAGGATCGCTTATTCTCATTAGCCGAAGTGGAATGTCTTGGTGCATGTGTAAATGCACCTATGGCTCAGGTGAGATTTTGCTATATTCAGATTCTACACAAGTTATCCAGACATGCTATAATCCAAATGACTCATCAATGTTGTATCGGTTTGATTTCTTTAGCTCTATTTCTTCTGACTACTTTGCTTCTTCGAATCATCTTGATTCGAAGAATCATATTTCTTCACTATAATCTGGAGTTTAGATCAATGATGATTATTACGAAGATTTGACACCGAAGGATATCAGTGATATATTAGATGAATTCAAAGCAGGCAAACGGCCAAAACCTGGTCCACGAAGTGGTCGTACAGCTGCAGAGCCAATTAATGGCCCAACAACACTTACAACACCACCAAAACCTCCAGGTTTTGGGTTTCAGCCGGGGATTTAAACTTTTGCGAGTAGTTATTTTATCGCATGATATGTGATGTTTATAGTTTATGGAAATTAGAATTCGATTTCATTAGCATGCCACCAATGCAGATGTAAATTTTTTAGGTATTGTAATAAATGCTTTTTAGTGGGCACGAATTATAGTTTTTGTATTTAATATATCTTAAATATTTATATGCTGCAAGGAATATTGTAAAAAATCAGAAATTACTATGAAATCATATAATGCACTGAACACTGTGAAACAGGTTTGTTATCAAACCGTTCCGTTCTGTCAGTTGTCAGAGATTTATTGTCGCTGTAGTCAAAAGGATTTGTTAATATTTACAAAATTTTGATGAAATAAAATGAATAAATTCAACAATCATATTATATTTCATTTTTATCTCTTTTCGCGAGCAACAGATTTCTGTGAATTAGATCAAAAGATTCGAAAAATTTATGGAATCAATGAAATCAATATAAATGTACTATTATCTTTCTATTTCTTTATACATATGATGCATTCAAACATTTCATACAATAAGAAGAAATGGATAATTTCGAAATGAAGTATGCTAGTAAAACAATTATGTTCATAATATAGAAGGAGTGATAATTTGAAGAGAAAATCAACAGGATTAGTTTAAAAAAGAAATATCTTTTGATGGATAAATAATGAAAGACGAAATACGATGGAAATTTTTGTTTCGCTGAAGTGGCTGTATTAATCGTTTTGCTGAAAGAATTGCTCAATGAACTATGAAATCGTCGATTTTTAAAATAACAATAGATTCATTAGATAATAAAATAGGGTGTCGTAATTCTGCAAATACCATTATTCTAAAGCTCATTTAGATAATAAAGATTGCGAATCCGAATTTTTGGAAGCAAAAAAAAATCATGAATTTTAGTATAAAATCCTCAGGTTTTGTGAGCATTTTTATTTTTACATTACAAGTCAGAAAATCATTACTAAAACTAGATAAATTGCCAAAATATTAATATTATCACACTTAAAAAATTCTAATATAACATATTTAGAGGTGTGAAAGTGAATTTGGAATTTCAATATTACTAATTAATCAAAAATTCTTGTATAATCTAATAATTTACTGGTTGGTTAATCTAATAGTTGAAATCAGTTATAATAGTAACTTTTTCTTTCTTCAACTTTCTCTAAGCTATTCGGAAATAAATAAAAGGAAAAAGCAAAGAAAGAAGAAAATAATTTTTGTCGGAATTAATAAGATAAATTAAGTTAGTAAATTAATTTAGTATAATAAAATTAATTTTAAATTAAATTAAGTTAATAAATTGAAAAGAAAAAATTAATTAATTTAAATGAATTAATTTAATAATAAGATAAATTAATTTAACTGGTTTTTAGTTGTAATATAATAATAATAATTTATCTCATGTTTTCTTTAAAGTATTCGAAAATTAAGAGAATCAAAAAAAAAAAAAAAAAAAGCGAAAAGAAATGCTTTTTATCGGAATTAATGAGATAAATTATTTAGTTGACAATTTTACTTTTTCTATATCGTATATGTGATTTATTGCTAAAGCATTTAGTAAAAGAATGTTGATTTACAAGATTTTGATGATACAATTTCTAACTCATATGAATCATTTATGAAATAATTCATCAATTAGATTGTTTCAAGTTTTTAAGTATTTTTTTTTTAATCGTCCTTTTATTGTTTGTAAAAAAAAAAAAAAAAAAATCAAGTTTTCGTTTACTTTTCTCTTTTCTCGGCTAATTAAAGTACCAACAATAATAATAACGCTAATTAAAGTAATCAACATTAAATATTAGTATAGATTATGATAAATTAAATTTAAAAAAAAAAAAAAAAGAAAAGAAAAGAAATACTGTAATTAATAATTTCTAATCATTTGCGTAGCTTTTTTTTTTTTGTTTTTCATTTGTTATTTGAATGATAAGTTCATTTTTTTTAGCTATTATTATTAATAAATCAAATTGTGTAACCTGAAATGAGCACTTTATCTTAAGAATGAATTAACAATATTTATCAATTTCTTTCCTCCTTCTTTTTATTGCTTGTTTTTGTTCGTATTCTGTAATAATGTTTTATATCAAATATGTTAATTTTATAATTAATTTTTCATTTATTTTTTCATCCATTTAAAAATTTGAAAAATATAACTGATATAAACAATAAAATTGAGAAAGCAAGAAAAAAAACAAAACAAACGTCAAATTATGGTAACAAAAATTGCAAAAATCAGATAACACTTAATTTATGAAATTTGATGATTTCAAAAAAAATTTCATTCTTTTTTCATTTTCCTCTTTCCCTATTTTCAATCGCCTTATTTCATACGCGTTATTTCAAATTTGGAATGAATATGTAGGACATTAAAGAAATGAATAAATGAAAATAACTGCATTTATTTAAAAGAGAGAAAATGTATAAGAAATTTTGCCAAAATATTAATAACTTCTGCAAAATGAAAGGAAGAAAAAAATGAAAAAAAGGAAAAAAATAAATAGAACAAAAATTAATAAAAGTACGAAAATACGGAATTCATTAATTTTTTTTTTAAATTTCCCAACATTAATAACAATTAAATATGGTGAATAAGAATTGGAAAAATGATAAATTTTCAGCAAAAATATTATAGCTATAAATAGTGTTTTTATTTCATAATTGCTATTTCCAAATATTATTATTGTTATTGTCGTTGTTGTTATTGTTGTTGCTGTTTTTCTTGCTGTTGTTATTGTTGTTATTATTATTATTATCTCACTGTTGTTTTTTTTGAAAAAAAATCCAAAAGAAACGAAATAATAATAATAATAACAGTAATAATAATAATAATAATAATGATAATAATAATAATAATAATAATAATAATAATAATAATAATAATAATAATAATAA
>JAOVVO010000660.1:0-45926 GCA_028564675.1 Onchocerca lupi | reverse complement strand
TATATATATATAGCATAACTAACTTTCTTGAACTAAATAAATCTCAAACTTACACGAATATTGAACAACTTATATCATTTACGTGGTTTTGTCTGAGATAATTGTTTGATGAAATTTTGGATCGAATTATAGAATTGGAAAACTGTTTAAATTATCATTATTACTATTATTAAACTAAAAAAATTTCATAATAACTCAAAGCATTAAATTCATTTCTCGGGTGTCATAGTTTACAATCCATTCGATTCTAAAAATTAGCCATCATGCTATTTCTTAGAGGATATGGTAAGAAGGGTGAGAAATGGTGATATTTTCTTTATATTACCGTATATCGAAGCAGTGGTGACGATGTGATTGACAGCTGCTGCACTCCATTCGTTCCTTTCAACTTTCATTCTTTAATATTATTTGCAAAATTTCACAATAAACATGAAACTTGTCTTTTTTAGACGTTAAAACGGGGGGAATGTCAATTTCCTACATATGACGGTTTTTTTAAATACCATTTCCGACGATACGTTAAACATAATTTATGGACAGCAGTATCGTAAATCACATTATTAAAATTGCAATTTCAAATTTCGCTGTTTCGAAAATGAGTAACTACTGAGAAAGTTTGAAATTTACAATACCGAATTTCAAAAAGTTGATTCTGTTACCTACGTAATTATAACCTGAACGAAAATACCTATTATATTAGCATGTGTGCACTGATTAGAAAAATATTTCTGTACGTAAGTATATATTTGTATAAGTGCTTGTTACCAATTAATTAACTGCAGTTTGATCGTGTCAAAATTTATCACTTTCAAAGAAGTGTCAAATTTCGAGGGAGAATAAGGGACAGAGTTTTGTAAAGGAATGGCAATTTGATATTTGAGAATTGTAGTTACTGCGCACAAATGGAAACAAAGGCAGGAGGAAAGACGAATTTGTTGGTTTGCACCGATTGTTAATACATCAATCATTCTCGGGAGCATCGAACTCTTTCGCCTCCGTCAATATCTATGAAATGTGCTTGTTGCAACGGCAAAGTGATCCATTTAACACTACCAATAGCTTCAGTCACATAAGTTTTGTTAAAGCTGTAAGCAATGGGTAGCGGCAAATCTCCAGAAGGGAGAACTGGGAAATAAAGTAGATTGATAGGCATCCCCTCCAAATGAGATAAATGAGACAGTTTTGAAAGAATTCCGTGGAAGTGCTTCTGCTTTTTCCTTCAAACTCTTCCCTCATTTCTCTTTCAAACTTCGACGAAACTGCTTCTGAAGACACGAGGGACAGACGGGCGAACAACAGGAATCACCTTCTAAAAGAAGAATGATTGATCAATGAGTGCCTCAGCACTATCACCTCGAAACCTACCATCAATCAATCATTTTCCGTCTTTCCTCCAAAACGCCTCACTTAAATACCAATTCTAATCCCGACTTTCCTAACCCATTTACCGCCTTAGTTTATCATTTCGAATTATATTCTGTGTACTACTTCTATTTGTCATTTAGCTAAATAAATATGATGTTTTATTTATGAAATTGATTGGAAATACAACTAACTAAAAAGACATTTCGAATATCGTGTGTCTATATGACACAAAGTCCCACTTCACGAAGACGTTATTTGATTTATACTATAATATAACATCACTTTATTACAAATGTCAGACCCAAGAGGCTGAATGCACTGGTTGAAGCAATAGCAAGACGAAAAAGAAGAGATGGTAGATTGTAAAAATTAGGAAAATGAGCATTTCATGAATTAAATGCTTCTATTGCCGTTAAATTTAATGGCCTTACCTTGCTATGATATCTCGTTTTTGAACTGAACTCTTTTTTGACAAAATAAAATTTGGTTTTGACTGAAACTGTACTTGACACAGACAAATACTTTCGACTGAATGCGCTCGTTGAAATTACAGTCAGAATCTCGAAATCTATTTTAACATTTAGTCTATTATTTTTAAACCGA
Source organism: Onchocerca lupi (assembly GCA_028564675.1). NCBI lineage: Eukaryota > Metazoa > Nematoda > Chromadorea > Rhabditida > Onchocercidae > Onchocerca > Onchocerca lupi. The sequence continues at coordinate 43,958 of JAOVVO010000660.1, read as the reverse complement.
TTACGAACCACTACTTTTATTCGTTTTTGTGCCATATTTGAACTATTTAAAGCAAAACTTATCAGATTTGTAATCTGTTTTCATGATGCGATTTTACAAATTTACAACTACATCTCTGTGTTTTTCTTCGGCCATGAATTCTACTGTGCTCTGCTTCTGATTCATATGACTTTTTTGTATAATACGAAATTCAAAATTCAAAATATAAATTGCACTTAAATACACTGATACTGGCCAATCATTTCATCTTCGAAAGCTCAAAGTTACACACTATAACACTATCTTTCAATTAAGCTTTGTGAATAAAAAATATAAGTATACCAACGTCATAAACAAGTTTGAAATGTTCTTTCCGATTGAAGTAGACATTTGAAAGTGAGGACGTAAATATAATGCTCATTTACTCATAAACAATCGTAATCTTTATAACTCACTGCAATTCCCAGCCACACTCTACACTAAGATTCAGGTTTTAACTTCCATCTTGTTTCATCACTTAAATACTGCTGATTACCCATACAATTTACCTAATGGGACTAGAATGTACCAGCTTTTAGCAATTAAAAATTTTACGAACATTTCCAAAAATAAAAAATGAAGATGAAATCGGAACAAAAGAAATAATAAAAATTTGATTTTAGTAGTCCTATTGTTTGCTGATGTTTCAGTTTAATGAATTCAAAGCATTTTTAAACTTTTTCTAGTTATTCTAAGGATCGATGATAATTATTGCATTGTATTACTCTCCCAAGATCTTCAATTTATGATGATATGCTTGTTTTTCAGATGCAAAACTTACAATGATATAATTGATTACTTATTTGTGTTAAATTTATTTTAGTGAAATGATGTACCACCCTACACTTGGCTTGTATGTTATGACTGCTTTCATAGCAATGAAATTTATTTTATGCCATCATACAAGTTTATCATTAAAATTTATCATCTATAAATAATTAGTGTAATAATAATAGCTGTAGCACATGCAATCATATATTTGTTGCAATCTTTTCATTCATCAAAATCGATGGGATCAGGAAGTTTGGTTGGATATGGAGTGGGATCACGACGACGTATTGCTCGTTTTTTATGTAGAGCAATGATTCTTGGATTCTTTGAGTGAGATCTTTGTCTGTTACGATAGGTTACTGAACGATCTTTCTTCAAGCTGCGGCCTCGTTCGCCTAAATCAGTTTTTGCAATATCATCTACGCTGGACATTTCGGAATTGAGCTGAAAAGAAGATTTTATAGTGTGATTCCTCACTCGCGCTTTCAATATAAAAATAATAAATATCTACGAGTTTTTTTATCAACGGCATTTAAAGCTCTTTTTACCTGTAAATCGTAATGTTCTGCTTTACCATTCTGTTCTTCGGATGACTCTGTATCTGTCATCAGAACACTGTCCGAATCTTGCCCCAAGTTTCTCGCCTGGTCTTCATTGGACATCGAAATGTCCATCGGTAAAGCATCGGAGGCTTCCGTTAGTATAACATCTCCGCATACGGGATTTGGATGGGAAGCGTTCGAAATGACGGAGTCCTCAGTGGTCATGAAATCCGACCAAAGCGGATAATGATGATGTTCACAATGATGCCTTGATAATGATTCCACAATATTTATATATTAATGTTCATATTTGCTTTGTTATTTAATAAATTTATCCATTAATTTTCTTTTTTACTGTGTAATCTCACTGAATTCCATTCTACCACTTAGAAAGCGGTTGAGGATTATAATTGTTTCAATGTTTTCTGAAATTAGTGCAGAAAAAAAAAATTGATGAAATCGAATTTCGAAATCAGCACAGCTATGAAACTGGAACTTTTTAAAATCGAATGAACGGCCTGTTATGATCTTCAAAATACATATTTGTATTCTATTCTTCTTGCATTTGATCCCGTGTTCAATTCAATTGAAACTTTAAGAGCAGTATAAATAAACTAAGCCTTTTCTTTTGTTTGAAGTCGTTCTTTTATCAGAATTTCGGTTGAATGAACTTTTCCCTGAAATTTATCCTCAGTGTAGGGAAACACTGCACATAAATTGATATGCGATGATGAACGGTCAACACGAAAGAGTTGATAGATCGCTCACTAAATTGGCTATTTTAATTTGCCAGCATCTACATTACTCCTCCGATCAAAGCCTCTCTTGTTAATGATTGCTACAACGATTGACTAATCGATATCACGATTTACTGTTCACAAAAAGATATTTGACAATTTCAACTTCCAGCTGCATACAATCATTTCCAATCTGCAACCAAGATCATTAATCAAATGAACTGTAGATTGTGACATGCAGCGAACCCAGAAGTCATATAATGCCAGTTTCTCTTTTCAGCAAACGACAAACCATTTTTCCGGTTTGCAAAATTTGAAAAATTGCTTTCAGTGTTGCGCACAGCAGCGCATTCAATATTCCTTTGTGTTTCGCCGAACTGTCCTAATGCATCATTTCAGCCGTCAATCGACCATCGTTACGGTACGAAGAGAAGATTAATGAGTCATTTTTTGTCTCATCCATCAACATTTATTAAATGTTGATTTTAATGGTCTCACAAAACGTACCCTCTCTCTCTCTCTCCCATCTCCGCTTACTCTTTCTTTCTCTTCCTACCAACACAAACCCTAGTTCATAAGCCATAAACGAATCTTTCTCCGATGCCTTCCTTCTTTATCACAAAAATCATCAATCTTCCATTGCCTTCGTTTTTACTTCAATTTACCCAGAGATTGCGCAACTTCAATTCAATAAAAATTCGATTTCGAAACAAAATAGCTCAGATCCAAAAATTCCCTAGATAATCGTTTGCTTGTCTTGTTTTTCAGCGATTTTGGTTCAGAGGCAATTTGCTTTTCCAAAAATTATTTTTCTGGCGAACTCTCATCAATTTTATAAGATATCGTAGAAAATGAAAGAAGGATACCGCATGTGGGGATAACGAAGAAATAAATGTTGTTCAAGATTGAAATTTCCCAGAAAATTGAAATGAATAACATTTATCTTCTAGTGTGTTTTAATGAAAGCTTAAAACGGTGTAATTAGCAAGATTTGTTACAGATTTTATTATGTGCACAAATAAATTTTTCTATACATACAAAAAAAAAACAGTCCCTTTTTTGTTTGCTTTAGTAACTATCCAAAATTGATGAAAAGAAACAAAGAAAAAAGAAAATAAGAGGGACGTTTCGCACAATTCTTGAATAACAAATATGGTGAAGAAGAAACATTTGTCCACTTGATTGCGTAAAAACAGTGAAGCTTATTAAAATTCCCGAAACACCAGCACGAATTTTTGAAAATTTTCGCTATTGCCAATTAATGGGATTCAAGCTATAAGACGAAAAAAAAATTAAATGATCAATTTCATCCAGAATCAAGAAAATGGAATTCAAAGAAATTTTTAAAGTATTCTTCTATTGATAATTCGGAACTGAATGAGTTTTTTTGTAGATCTGATTGTAACTATGCATTAATTTTCATTTCGAAAAAGTTCCTTCGCAGGATTTCAGGAAATTTGAAATATTTGGGCTGGCAAAAAACATAAAGCATGAAACAATGAAATGTAAATGACAAATCTAAAACGTTTAAGAACCAATGAACCTAAATTCAGATACAATTAATTAGTAAGGAAGCATAATGAAGCACACCAAAAGAAGAAAACACCGTACAAAAATGAGTTAGTTAACACAGTTTGCTGAATAAATACCCGCAATAAATAACTTGCTGAGAAATGGATACAGCTTATGGCCTCGATAATAACCAATAATCAATAAGCGCTCCCTACCCAACCACATAAAAGACGATTCCCTGCTGAAATGCTACAGGTGGTTGAAATCCTCTTGATATCAAGTTCATCAGATTTTCATGATCTATTTAACGGAATACAATTAATCACAGTTAAAGCCTAGCATTTGAAAAGAATCGTTATTAATTGGAATCTTCCATCAAATTCGCATTGGATATTTTATGCGGTAAGGGATGGAAAGTTGGAAATTCGATGCACAGCATATTTTCCAGATACTCTGAAACTAAGCGGAGAAGACACTGTGTCATGACGTTTATAATTATTTCATAAATACTTGATAACACGATGAGCATAAAAGAACCTGCTAAAGATATAAATGATTGTTTACGGATGTGGCATAGTAGCCATAAGACGTTGAGTATACATGGCTTGCAATGCAGCTGCTGAAGGAAAGGTTGTCATCGTCGGGAATGGAGGTATTCCAAGTGGATTCGGTACAGTTGGCATCAAACCACTCGGTTTCATATACGGATGATAACGAAGGGAAGCGGCCGCTGCAGCATGATTAATTAGCGATGCAGTAGTGGTTGAACGTGGTGAACTGCTCGTCTTCAGATCACTGCTACTACTTGAATTTGTTGTTGATGGAGCATGAGCCACCTGGAAATTTCGTAAGATTTCGTACCATTGCTAGCAATTCATTGAATTCATGTCATCATTCTTCTTCACTACGTTACAAACTAGTCTTTTCCAACACTACTATTCTCGAACCATCTGTTTTTATTTAAAAAATCCGAGACAAATGCGTAAGATCATGCATATGTAATAAAATATATGCATACCTTCATATGTGCAGCAAGTTCATCGGCAGTTGAAAACGATTTCCCACAGACACCATTTGGTGACTCAATCCAATTACAAATGTGTTTGGTTGCTTGTCCAGAAGCTGCAGCCATAAGATTTTGATAAGCAATTTGAGCTGCTGAACTGAAAATCAAAAGAATGGTAAATTTTGTTCATCATTCATAATAATACCTGAACCATAATACTTTCTGAAATATGTCTAGACAACTCATTCGGAATTTTTGAAAAATTAATGATCCGTTAAACATTAATTTGTCTTTTCAAGAGGATTTTCGGCAAGAATATGAATCAATTTCAAATTTTTTTATTTTTTTCGAAACTATTTATTAATATACTGAATCAAGCAATTTTATAAAAGAACATATACCTTGATGTTGGAGGTAATGTTCCAGATAAAAGTGGACTATAAGCAGCAGCAGCAAAAAAGGATGGTGGGAAAGTCATCATCAAATCGGCAGGTGTGGTACTAGCAGCAGCTGCTGCCGCTGCAGCACTATGCATCGTACAACTTGTACAACCTGGAGTTACGCATGGCCTTGTCATCATAGTTGCTGGGCATCCTATAAATAAAAAAAATGCTTTCAAAATGCAATTCTCTTGAAAGATTCACAAACCATGGAATTGGAAAAACAAGTTTTTTTTAATTTCAGAATGAAACATTTCACCATAATTTATTAATGAAATAATATGTACTCAAAAAATCTGAATGTCCAATAAGTGTGTTGGTTCATCTATTTCAACATTTTTTCAAAATTTCTCGAAATCAAAAACGGACCCTTGCAAGTTAATGGATCTGGACATCGTAAGAATGGATTCGATGTTCCACCTGGAAACGCTCCCGCAGTAGCAAAAGTGGGTACTGTTGGGAATCCAGGCATAAGGGATGGATAGGGAAAAGTCGGAAAGCTTGTCGCAAGAGGTGAAAAATTCATGGGGAAGCAGCCTCGAGCACTAAGCATCAAATTTGCAGGTAACGAAGCAGCGGCACTGGTAGATGGCTCGGAAGTTATCGGTGTCTTCTTGCCAACCGATGGGCTGTGGGCTATGTGACGAGGACTTTTGGATCCTTCCTTCTTATTTTTTGCTGTTGGGCTAGGTTCCTCCTTTTTCGCTTCACCAGATGTACTACTACTCGGACTGGTACGATCCCTAGATTTATCACCGTCTTTATTGGATTTTCGGTTCGTTGTATCTGGAAGACCAATTGTTTCGCAGGTTTTTGCAAGCATCGCAAGAGGTGATTTACCGGAATCCATCTGTAAATGTGAATACTTCTATACAATTCCTCATGATTTTATAAAGATTGAAATTTCCTGAAATCCAAATATGAATTTTCATGGGAAACTAAACTTTAAGAATTAAGCTTGTGCAAAGAAAAGCACCCGAGAAAGTATTACAAGTTCAAGAAATGAAAGAGTAAGAAAATTCGGTCCTCAATTACGCTTGAACATTTCAATCAATTAGACTTCCAATAAGATTAAATTATAAAATAAATATTTGGATTGGTACACATAACAAAATACATATATATTTGGACTCGATGGCATACACGAGATCTAATGAATAGATTTGAAAGAATTTGAGTTGAGCGAGATGATAAGTGAAACTGACAGCATTGTTTCATATTACTTATAAATAATCTACGAGATCCTATTATTTATAAATAATCTGAATTCCGGAATTTTTTTTCTATGCAGCAAGTGGTCTTTACTCGATAAAGAAAGTTATATTTACTTCAGAATGGTAATTTGGAAGGAAACATGACACATTTTTCAAACTAATGAAATGAAACGATAAACTGACACTCTTTCTATCGTCTAAATGAATTTAATCGGAGTGCAACATTTTAAATTTCGATATGCTAAGGACAGCACACCTACCCCAGACTATCTATACTGGATTTATTTCCGTATCATCATTTGAAAAGCACTATCTTCTGGCCCTTATTTACGTTTCAATCCGCCATTTCACGTACATCAGCAATTAATTTTCAATTGGAAATTTATACATCCTAATTCAGCCTCCAAACAAGTCAGTTTCATCAAGGTACGTATAATTCTCTTCCATCGTTCTCTTATCAGGAATCAACCAAACGACAATACATATGTAAGAACACGGATCATTGAAAACTTAACTTCCTGACAACTTCAGTAATTTCAAATAAACAATGTATAAAATATTTTGATTTGTTTTCAAAAACATCTATCCTTTCAGAAATATTACTTTCTTCTTTCTTTTCATACATGTGTTATTGCTCTCCATTTATAAATGTTTGAAACTTCAAGATTTCCAAATTAATAGCACTAAAATAAAACAAAATGCATCAAATATCCTGCAGTATGATTTCGTCATTTCTACCAATAGTTAGCAATGAATTCATTTTAAATTAAGAGAAACTGAAAGAGATAAAAAAATAGGTATATAAATACATGCATGGAATGAGGAAATAGGGAAGAAAGTTAATTTTATTTTGCTTTTCTAAGTAAGAATTCATGAGTGATAAATAAAGGCTCGACAGTTGCAAGAAGCGAAACGAAATTGACAGTTTACCAAAATTTAAAATGATAACAGAAGCAGCAGTGTGAATGAAAGGAGAAGAGAGACGGAATGAGAGGAAAATTCAGAGGAATGTGTAAGAAAGAAGTGAAAAGGTAATTTGAAATGATAACAAAAATGAAAAATGTCAAGTCATTTCTCATATCATTCAAACCGGCACTTATCAATTAAAAATTTGAAACAAGAAAAAATGGGTGAGTGGGAGCGAAGCGCCTAGCCACAACCAGCATTAACGACAGAGAGAAATCGTAATTTCGACCGACTAACTCCCTCGACTTCGTCCCAATGAAATGCTCAGAAGATCCTCAAAAGTGAGCCAGGACAAGGGAAAAAATTCTTGGAAGGAAGCGATCTTTTCTGGACAAACAAATCAACACGGAACCGATGCAGGTGCGGCAGTAATGCAGCGCAGTAGCAGCAGCAGCTCACCATGTTGCTTTATTGGTTCACCCATTCAAAAATTCATGCATATTTCACGTTGAAAAGGCATAAAAATTGCTAATGCCTGTGTGTCAATGACTGATAACCAGGAAAAAGCCGGCAAAGAACAACTCATCCATCCATCCATCCACAAATGATTTGTTCGATCTTGTTCGCAGTCAATGCATTTCTGCATCTTCCACGCATGCATGCATGCATGCAATTACTGAATAGCCAACATTAATTTTCATTTAATAAACTCGCAAACTAACATGGCCTTAATACTATTTCTGGAATATCTAATTGTGATATCATGAAGAACTGTTATGTGCCAAAGCTATGATAATCGCCACGTACTAAAACATAACTGGTTCTACTGTTAAATGACAAAGCTGTTAATCGTAGGTAATCAATCAAACAACTAAAACTCATCCAAAATACCAGTTAATTTTCTGGATCATTCTACCAACAAGAATTGGGAGAAATTACCATCCGACTTGAACTAGGAGGAAAGCTATTAAAGTAGGCGAAAGTTGCATCTATTTCTTTTAGACGCAAAAACCAGAAGGTACTGCCTAGTTATGCCATAAACATTTTAAATCGTATCTTATGCTACTGTTGTCAAAGCATTTCGATCGCCTGACACCTCATGATAAATGAGGTTCATGATAAGGTGAATTCCTAGAAAACATGCATGTGATAGTTTGTACGCAACGATTACATAAAAACAGACCGACAAACGTATGTAAACAGACATACGCGCACACACATACATACACAGAGACGCCCTGACAAATGGAAAATTTAGATCAACGACGAGATTAGTTTAATCACACATGACAGCTATCCATCCATCCATCCATCCATCCATCCATCCATCCGTCCATCTCTCTTACTCGATACTGCTCCTGATAAATAGGTGATTTCTCGATGCACGAATGGCCAGAAAAATCTAAGCTTTCATGAACTTCTCCCATCTCTGCTACTCTCCATTTCTCCTCTTCCTAATCACAATGTGTTTCACACAAATTAAATTTATCTGCGAGCAGCAAAAAGCAATTTTTTGAAATATTCCGGGCATGTAAAATTCAGAAATCATGGATGACTTTTAATTTATATATATGTAAATATATAGTTTTAGTACAAAGATATTGCTTTTCAAAAGAAGACGGAAAAAAAAAAGCGAGAAGATTGTTTTTCCTGATTCAATCGAGGAAAGAATGTATGAGGAATATGAATGGAAAGATTAGAAACAAACTGGCTATGATAGACAGATAGATAAAGAAGGAATTGCTTCTAAAATTCAGAAATATGATGAAAACACACGTGTGCAACATTTTAAATTGACCAAATTTACAGCAATCATCAATGGACCGATATTGCTTGGGTAATAGTGAGACAAGAAATTCAGGCTGGTAAATATGATTATGAAATAACAGGACTAACCGATGGCATGATAGGTGAATTATAGTCGGTCAAATATTGTGAATGTGTTGAAACCATCTTTGTTTAATAACTGAATACGCTTTTTTTCTAAATGTAAGGCAAAAACAGTGCCGTACAATGTGGTTGGCAGCTCTACAGATAATAATATAACACGGGAAGTTTATCAGGAAATCGCTTGTAAACTGGATAACGAATATTCTGAAGCACGGCGAAACCTTATGTAAATATATGTACAGGTATACATTATACATGTATATATATTTATATATCATATATACTTCTAAGTATATATAAATAGATAAATATACATAGAAATATTTCTAGAACGCTGCATGATAAAGAAAAACGCGGACGCGGACAGACGTAACCAGTTGAAGGACAGAGCCAGCCAGCAGAGAGCGAACCGCTTCGGGCACCTGCTACAAATAAGAACTGTGTTGTATGAGTGGGGGCGAGATCAAGGCGGACCCACCCAGCTGAAACCCGTCGTCAGCGAAGAAACTTCAAAGAGAAGTGCCGCAGAATGGTGCGGCAAGTTGGAGGAGAGGCGTGCTGTGAAGTATACCCCTCTTCTTCCCCCTTCCGCCTCGTTCTACCACCTCACCAATGAACGAACCCGTATGGGAGGTGCTTCTGCACCATCCATTCACAGAAATTTGCATTGCTTTCATGCTAGTTGCCACGATGTCGATGTCGATGTCGATGGTGTCGATGATGTCGAATGCTGGTGCTACTGATAGATGCTTAACAGTTAACAGAAACTGCTACTGCTTGCCATGCCAATCATTTAGGTCACTACTCCCTAAGCAATTCATTATCCGACAATTCTACACATTCATCATCATCATCATCATCATCGCCATCATAAACAACAGTGCTACAAAATGTTACACTTTGCTGCAACAGTACAACAAGTTACGGTAATTCCTTGCAACTTCATGGGTCCGAGAATCGAGAAAGTAATAGTAGTATCCTCATCCGAAATTCAGCATGTTTTTTTATAACGCAATTCAGATCAATGAATTTCAAAGTCAAAGTCAAAACAAAATTCAAACCCATAAAAATAATTACCAGATTTAGTGAAACCATTTATTTAAACAATAATTACCAGAATTAATGGAAGAAGCTATAGAATTCCGAAACATGAAATAATTTTAAAGAACAATAAGATATTTAAAGAATTATCAAATAATGCAATGTAATATGGACTATTGTATAAAATGGGGGAAAACACTGTTTTGTAATAGCAACATTAACGATTATTATTTCGCAAAATTTATACTTGTTCGTCTTCGACAGCAATCGGTTAGCAACCCAGGAATTGTTTGACTGTCAGCCTTTTTGGCAACCTGTCTGTCCGCCAGTTGTCATATCAACTTTTTCAAGAAAAAAATGTATGCAAACAACCAATAAATTATTCATCGTTATAAAAGATCCGTAGTGCAGAAAAATATTTACCATTAACCTTTCTATAAGTTAGATTTGTAACAATTTTCTTGAAGATAAGACTAATAACCATCTTTTTGATTTGAAGATTGAAGATAAAAATCAAACAAATCGAAATATCTTTTTTATGCCAGGATGATTCGCATATCTTTTATGTTCTAGAGATGTGCATCTTTGGCTTGTAGTGTACTTGAGTTTACGAGCAACTCATCAATTTGAAGGAGTAACTGAACGTGAATTTATCCTAGTGCTATCTGATTTAACAAAAAAAAAAAAAAAAAAAAAAAAAAAAAAAAGAAAAAATTAAATTGAAACACTAAAAGACGAAACTATATGCATTTATATTATTTTACCAGCTAGTAAAATGCTCATTTAATTTTTTTTTTCACTTATCACTACTTTTTCTTTTTTACTGATAGACCTATACCTTTTATCATTTCTTCTTCATATTTTTGAATCATTTGTCCTAATATTTCCTAGTTTTGTTTGTTTGCTTTTTGTAGTTTTCCATTTAAAAAAAAAGTTTTATGAGTCAATTACGATATTACTCTTATCAATTCACATGATTGCACTTCACTAACTTTCTAAAATCGATCAAACTTCAAGTTTAGGATTCAAAGGATTTTTTGCGAAATTTATCATAAATTGTTTCTATAGAGCCGATTATTGATCAGTTATTTCTTTTAAATACATCCATTACTTTTAGAAGTATTCTAATTCATTCTAAGTACTCTAATTGCTAATGTCTTATTGATGGTTTGCTTTATCTCTCCAATGTTCCAACTTATTCTCACTGCTCTGAGCGCTACCTCATACGATTCCAAGAATTTTCCAAAAAACATACAACTATATTCGAAAAAATTTTTTGACATATCTGAAGAGTATCAGATCAGCGATTCCTTTTCTTTTCAACTCCAACTTTTTTTATCTCTGAAGAGCAATGACAAGGAAATGAGATGTTAAATTCTGCCAGTGAATAGAATTCATTAACTTACAACAACAGCAAATCTTCACATAAAAAAACATTGTAACTGCAATGCGATGTCAGATGAAAAGCGAAAAGCCGATCAAATGTAATTGATTAGTAGTAAACTAAGATTCGACATGCTGCATATCTCAATATGGGAAAATGATAATGAAATGATTAAACGTGATTGAAGTGAATAATCAGTGATGTGGAGTAACAAAACAAGTTTTTTTAGGCTGATGAATGATCTTCAAACTTCTTAAATAATCCATCAATTTCTGGAATTTGATGAGCTCAAATTCTTTCAAAGTTTTTTTAATTCATCTTCACCAATGTAAAGTTGAAACTTGGAAAATGGAGTGGAATGTTTCATAATGGAAGTAGAATCCCAGGTGACTGTTGGAAGTCATCATAACAAGGAAATGAAGTTAATAGCGTTGGAGTAGATTTAGGAACATCATATCAAATGTAACATGCAACAAATGAATGAATGAATAAATAAATGAATATTGGAGGAGCAAAAGGGGAGGGAGGGTGTATATAATAATTAAAAGGATGATAGGAGGAGGAGGAAGAGGGGAGGGGAGGATAGTTGGATGAAGTGAAGGAAGGAAGGAAGGAAGGAAGGAAGGAAAGGGTGACATAAACGCAATGACAAGTGATATATATAAGTCTTTTGACAGGGTCCCATCCGAACCAATCACTCGCACATCAAACCAAATTCTCAAAGATGAAAAAGAGAAAAACCCTTAAGAAGGAGCCGACACCAATCATCATTATGTTGTACTATTGATGAGACATTTTAAACGACGAGAAGGGAGAGGTGCGGGGGATTAGATCATATCCATATTATTATGTATACACACATCCATGTCACCCCTCCCCCTCCCCTTCCCATCAAATACATATACCACCCCTCGGTTCTTCCAATTTTATACTTTCCATTATTATTTACCGCATTTTTAATCAATTTATCATTTAAAATTTCTGTAAAAGATAAATTTTCTAATTGCAATTAGCTAGAATTTAAATCATTTTTTTTTTTTTGCCTTTCCTGCAACTAACTGAAGGTTTTAATCAAACTGTAACTTGGTCATAAAACAAGACTTTTTCACCCTTTGAAGACAGAGATTATCGAAGGAGTTTTTTCATCCGAACAACTAGTCTGTTTTATGACTTTTTTTTTACTATATAAGGAAAAGCAATAAAATTATTCAATTTCAACTCGCTGTACTTAATATTTCGTCTTATCTAAAAGTGGAGCTCAATATTTGTGCTTAGTTTTATGCTACTAATGAAATGTTATAAAATGGATTGAAATGCGAGAAAATTTGCTTGAAGATTATTCAAATACCGCTGCTGCTGATTTGTACAACACTGCCAATACTATCCAGTGGTTTTCGACTTATTTTTGAAGAAAAGACTATTTGTATCACCATCTTCGAACAAGTTGGAAAACAAGTGGAGAAGAGGTGCGCGGGAAGAAGGCGAAGAAGAGGGAAATAGGATGGGGGCAGCTTCAGGAACAGAATGAGCATTCATTTGATGAATTGGTGGATAAAAGGAGAATTGAGAGTGGAGCGGTACATTCCAAAATCCATGTTTTGATACTGAAGCTGAAGTTGGTTGAAGGACCTTTGAATCTGGGCTATATCAGGGATTTCAGGGAGGAAAAAAGTAAGAAACATAGCTATGCATTTGGGTTTCTGGATTTTTGGGATTTGAATTGATGAAGAGGTTTAAAAATGAAAAAGTAGATAAATCTCATCTGCTATGAAAGCCGAAACAACTGAGAGAGACATAAGGCAGAGACAAAGCAGTTGGTATGATTGATTCGAGGAGAGCGTTTGATTGAGAGCTGTTCATTTTTCAAAAACAAGAGCTCTCAGGAAAAGAAAAAAATGATAAACGGGCGTCAACCCCTCCTCATTTCACGGGCAAAATAGATTATGCAGGAAAGGGGGAACGAGGATTGACGCTGCTGCTGCTTGCTGGAAGTTGTTTGTAAGCCGACAGAATGGAACCATTCATCAAGCGCATCCTGAATTATTGCCTTTCTCCTTTCCACCACATATCTTTTTGCCTTTTAACCTTCCCCCCGCCTTCCCAACCATCCCTTCTCTTCGTCTTCCTTTGGCAATTTTTACTAATCGTCGAGAGTCGTTTTGTTTCAGCTTACATGAAAGTGGAACAATTTTAAACTGCTTGACAATGGAATAGTTAGAAATTATTGGTGATTGCACGCTAAGTCTAACAAATTTTAAATAAATACGAAGGGGTAAAGGCCTAAAAGTAAGCCGAAGCCATTTCCTATGCCCGTCTGAACTCATTTTTCAAAAAGAGAACAAAAAACGCTTCTCTACAAAGCATGTTGCTTTTATAGGCACAAATATTTATGATTATTCAATTTTTTCATCATTGACAATTCAATTCTGAACACAGTACATATATACATACACCTTCCTATGAATAATACATTGTATGCGACTTACGTGCAATAGATTATATTTTAAAAGCACAGAATTCATTGTCAGGATGAAACGAACATTGCTAAGCATATGAGAAAAGTTAATGAATTCTGAGACAAGAATTACGCTGAATTAGTGCATTTAAACTTATTTGAAAGCCTAGTAAGACTGCAAAATTAGATTGAAAATGTTTAAAAAAAGGTTTGAAAAAAAGGGCATTGAAAAGTAATGGATAAGATGAAAGCACTTTTTTTTTTCTCTGCAATGTATTGTTAAAAGGTGTTTTCTGAGAATTGAGAAATTCACATCCGTAATTTTCACCTCATGTCATTTTGCTCATATATCTGTCAAACAGGATAATATCTTAATATGACATAAGTGGCGGATTACAGAATGATGCCGACCACTTGTTCAATTAGCAGATAGAAGGTCACATCTGCTGATGAAAAAATCCATAAAATTAGACCATCATCGATTTTTTCTGCTCAGTTGATTTTAGTGATGTGTCTGTGCAGGATTAGATCATAATAATTCTTCAAAATATATGCTCCACTGCTACTTCTAACTTAATCTTGCTCGCTTGAAAGTGAACATCAAGATTTTTGCCAAGTCTTCATTAGAAAAAGTTTTGGGAACTACAAAAAAATCAGTCTAATAAAAGTCATGTCTTTTTAAGAGTCTACCCGACAAGCAAAAAAACATGTCCATCCATTGAACAAATTTAAACATAAAATCATTAACAAGAGAATCAGCAATGAAAAATATGAACAGTTGAATATGTTTCAAGTTAAATCAAAACAAGTCAAATCTGAGTTCCAATTCAGCTGAAGCAATTAAAACAATACTATGATATGGTAAATTATATGTAATATCGGAAAATATCTTTCTGGAACGAATTTTATCCTTTTGAAAAAGCGATGAAAGGCAAAATAATAGATTTAAGCACTTGCAGGTGCATAGTAATTACTTACCCCTATTGTTTCGCTTTTATTATCTGCAATTATATTAAGAATTTGTTTGTTGATGAAAGTCATCAAAGAAATTGTAGGAGGTCCGTACAAAGAGGGTATTTTAAGTATGCTTGCATTTATATATGCTTTGAATAAAGCTAATCCGAAATTTTGCAGCATTTTATAAAAGCTTCGAAATAATGATAGCAGTTCATTATAGGATTCTGGTAGTTTTCAAGGCTCTCCTTATGTATATAGTTAAATATCTATTTCATTCTCGCCAGATTTCATTCAGCGAATCAGCGCAAACATCAATTAATCTGAGAGTCAAAAAAAAAATTTTCATTTGAAATGTTGAATTTGATCATTCTATCTATACAAAACTTCCACAAAATCCCATCTGCTCGTTCATCTCGTGTGGAAATTACTAGGCAGTCTAGAAATATTAAACAGAAAACATTTCCATAGGATAATTTTAACGGGCTCAGAAGATATCACTGCACTTTACTGAACTAAGAATAAATATTTCGATCACGTCAGCCTAACATTAGAGAAAGTTAAATGGAATGATTTAACGGTTAGTATCATTTAAAAAGCCATATTCCTCTTGCAATCACGCTATCATTGAGTTTTAATTGCAAGTTCATTTTTAGCATTTTTTATTACAAGTGAAGAAAATCAAGAAAACCACTGTTTTTCACTGAAAACGCTGAGTTCTTATTGAAGAAACAACGATATCGTTGACCTTTCTAGAAAGATGACACAAAGTTGCGCTTGATTGACTGATATGCTGAGTGCAAACAAGCATCATAATTATAGCACTTTTTTTTTCTCTTTTTTTTTTTGTAAAATCATGAAAATTCCTCAGAATGTGAAAATTCAAAGATGGTTTGTTTCATTTCTCTCCCAAACTAAATCTATTATCGGTGAACTAACTAACTGGTAGGAAAGAGTACAGTGTTGGCTTAATGTAAGTAAATGATTTATTGACAGAGATGTTGGAAGGGTTGGAAAAAAGGTCTACTTGTAAAGTAGCGCATGTGGAATGAGATATGCAGAAGGCATAGCAGCTATTTTTGCGAATGCAGTTATAGTGATAACGAGGTTCATCGATCATCATCAAAATGATCATGATAATCACTGGTCATTAATCATATGCAAATGCATTTTCTTGTACTACATCCCTTTTTTTCAATGTCCTCAAGACGCTCAATTCTTCATTCTCGTTTCTCCCTCTTTCTTATCTACATTTCATCCCATGTCCTATTATCAAAGTTTGCTCTCTCATAATCATTTTGACCATTATCAATATAATATAAGTACACTGTAACATGAATCGCATTCACATAAATATACAATCTTTCAGTTTTATGTCTTTCAGCAATTTGTTCACCTTTATTTTCCCCATCAAACAATTCTTTCTTTTCCGACACAAATGACTTTTATAATGACCCTTCCCGAAGTATATCTTCAGTTCGTCATTCAACCGACCACCGTATCTTAGGGTATCCTGGATAACTGAACTCTTGCTTGCAGTGGTTAGAATTGCATGATAGTTATAGCTGCATGGTACGAAATATAAATGATAATTACAAGACCAACAAGTTATTTTTAAATTAGGTTGAATATAAAACTCATAAGATTGATTACCAAACAGTTCATTGAGCAAATGTTGAAACACATATTATTCCTTAGAGCATCAATGTAGAAGGTTTTGCATCGAATATTCTTTCTGTGAATCCATTTTCTTTCGTCCCTCATTATTCCAGGCAAATTGACAAAAATGCTGAATGACTTAATCTATTTGATAATGACCTTATAAAATCTCATGGGTCATTGGCTCGTTTCATGCTCTTTCTAAACAATTCTCATTTATTTCAAATAATTTGCCTGAATTTTTAAATAAAGAACAATTAGAATTGTCTATTTCTCGATGATCACCATCAATTTTAGAAGTAAATAGTGTATGGAAAAAGAGAAGATGCAGGTAAAAGTTCTAAAGATCATTGAACTGAACTAACAAATGTCTTCTAGATTGGTGACTAATATGAAGTTCAAAAATGCTGCATGCGACAAGTCGTAAAGATGAACAGATAATGTTGCACAATGGTGGACATAGGAAATGGAAGAGGATGAGTGATTATTGCGATGATATGAGTAAAGATGACAAATGTGTTATTTGTAGATGATTGGCAAGGATTAATTCGGGAAAGTATGGCAAAGGATTGAGGTAGGAACGGCTAATCTTAGTACTATTATAATGGATAAGCCGACCAGCGGTTTTTGCACAAACACAGAATTCATAAGGCGATTAGCATTCCGGATAAGCTGATGTGTGCGTTGTTTCAGAAAAGACAATTAAAATTATCGCAAAAATGTAGAATCAAAGGAAGAAAGAAGAGGGAAGGTGGAATATAGAATTTGAACCTAAGTACTTCTATTATTTGCTTATTTTGCCGTATAAAATCAAAAATTATTTCATCTTTGTCTCTTAAATCTTAAAATGTTATGAGACAATTATAATGATTTCATGGAATCATTTCAATTTAAGTAACTAGAAGTTGAATATTTTTGAGATGCTTTTCTAATGAAAAATTTATAAAGAAAAATAATTTATTTAGCATGATATTTCTAATGAATGATGCATTATACTTCGTGTCGCTGATAAGCTGTATCACTTGAATTTTTAACAAGCATAGGTTTTTGCTTCATGGATTCCAATTTACTGAAATATATTCAGAAAATTGAGAAAAAAAGCTATTGTTTAATATGAATTTGAAAACGAAGCGTAAATCCTAATTTCATTGCTTGAGAATATTGCCTTGAGGAATAATAGATTCAAATTTTGGTCTGATTTACATAGTTTGATCAATCTTATCTTAATTAGTTATAAAAGAGCAAAAGATTTACAAATACAATAATATAATTGGGGAACCTGATGAATGCATCAAGAAGACATAAAAAAAATAAAAATAGACTTGAATAAAATTTTAATATGCATTGAATTTATTAATTTTAAGCAAATTTGAGTTAAATTAGATTAGGCGTTCACCTTAAGAATAACAAAAGAAAGCATTTGTTGACTTTGAGAAGGTTTCGGTGTTTATGAATTAATATATACGAAGAACTTGAAAAAGGCTGCTTCAGCACATTGTTTTGAGCAATTCTCTGAGGTATAGAAGCCTAGAAGTGGAGGATAAGAATAAGCCATGCTAGCGCTTCTTATTATCTTCAGACTACTTTCATGACGAAAGAGGATCCTTAATCTCCATTTAGCTTCTGAGAGCCTTTTCAGCACCTTTTACCGTTTCTCCAACAGCTTCTTATCATAAGCATCATCATCAATAGACATTTGATTGCACAACTTTTTCAATACACAATAATAGATAATTAAATTGTAATGGTTGGGCTTGAAGTTGCAAGAAATCAAACACCTTGTTTAATGATATTGCGGCATTGCTTCTAACATTGAATGAGCGTATTTAATACTTCCAATGATGCGTATTTGATGCTCTATGATAAATCTGAGGCATTTTGTCCTTTAAATTGATCTGTATAAATAAATTCCAAAAACGAATTTAAATTGTTCAAGAAATCAAGATGATAAATTTCATTTAAAATTATGAAGATGAAAAGGAATGGAAGAAAGGGAGGGCAATTCAAGGAATATACTGATGTAATTTATGATGATAGTATCCAATTAACTACTTTTATATCCGAAAATAGAATTTAAAGTCACAAAAATTGATATGATTTGGAGCAATAGGATTTCAAAAATCTAATTTAATTTGTTTGAAAATGAAGATTATGGGAAATTTTATTAAATAATCCCACATTGCTGTCATAGTGTTTGCCTTTTTTATGTCATCAAAATATGGGTATAAATTTTCTACAAAAGAGAAAAATGCTATCTTCAGAAAAGGATATTTACAAAAGGGAAATTTGAAGAAAAGCAATAAAAACTGATGAGAAGAGTAGATTGAAGTCTTATTAATATAAACGAAGGTATTCAAGCCCATTAATTTTTCTTTTTATAACTACACGTTTCCATGTGCTAATAATGAGATATCTTTCCGATCAGAAAAAGGAAAGAAGAGTGAGGCAGTGAAGTGAAATGTTCCAAGATTGGATATTATTACAGCAAAATAGCGTCCACAATGTTTGTAACAAATATCTGTCTTCCGATAAGTTTTCATTAATACTCGGGAATTTTGCAAAATTTTCACCAGAAATGCAAATTTTATGGATCCTTATTTGAATTTAAACTCACTTCATAATTTTTGATAGTGAGATCATCTATTTTACGTAAATTATAAACAATTATAAGTGTAAATTATACACATTATAAGTGATACTTGGCAGCCTAAAAATCACTTTAATTTCTAGCTGACTTCAGACTTTATCAAATAAAACAAAGCGAAAATTCCTGCCTATTTTCCGCTCCTTCTATTTTCTATGAATTCCTGAAGTTTCAAAAAAAATTTTTCTGATTAAAAATGGCTGTGCCATTCTGTTTTGGTGTAGTTAAACATAAATATTTGTATAAAATGTCATGAAAAAAGACTGAAAAGCTGGTGGAGATCACACTTACTGACGTGGGATTGAAGGATTTCAAAAATTCAAGTATCAGCGATATGCTTTCTCCGATCCGAGTTTTATGTGAAGTTTGTCATATCGTACATAACGATTGAATATGGTAATAGTTCGTAATGGAAAGTTTATAAATTAAAAACGATCTTAAATGAAAACGAAGCAAATGTCAAATGATAAGTCTAACAAGAAGTATTTATCGTTACTTCAGCACTATTGTTATTAAGTGGGGAATGCAGGTAAAAGAGGAGGAAAGGAAGAAAAACAGAGCTATGAAGGACGGGGTCATAAAGTTCGAAGATATGTCTTACATTTTGCTGCCAACTAATTTGACAGCAGAGGCATTTATGACGGATAGGTATTCAGACGAGGCGGCCATTATTGTAAGCGGCCGCTCTTTGATATTACATCAACACAAAATGCTCGTAAATTGTCGCAGCACAACCCTTTTTTTAATATTTCTTTTTATGATATGTGAGATTATGGTATTTTGTGGACCCCTGTCCCCTAAACTCCATTCCTCCTCACCACTAGTCTTCCATCTGTATTCCTTCTGATTCCACAACTTGTTTCCGTTCTATGCAGAAGTGCATGGCTTCATGTGTCAATTCAAAAATAGGAAAAAGAAAGCGGAACATACCCGATGAGTTACATAAACAATTTAAGTTTTTGAAATAAATAATATGAAGGACAGCGAACGTAACGTAAAAATTACAAAATTACATCATGCAAAATTTGAAGCTAAATGGTTAAATAAATGCATTTCAGTATTTTGAAACTCAATTTTTAACAACGAGGCACCAGACGAAAGAAAGGACATTGTTACGAAGGTGCGAGTCATTTTACTAAAAATTCACAATTCAAAATCATGAAGACTGTCATGGAGTCTAATTATGAAATTACCGGAACTTCCTGCATTAAAAGAATTTTTTCAGTCGGTAGATATGTAGACATGTATAAGTAGATCTCTACACATATATAATTATCATTTGAAAAAGAAAATGAAAGAAAGATTTCTCTTTGGAAGTGAAGGACAAGACGCTAATTTATTGTAGTAAAAGCAATTTATTTCATCTGTGCAGTAATAGAAGACATTTGGCCTATCATCCTCGTAACAATAAATTATTCGTCATGTTATAAACTAACTAGGTTTAAATTTTATTTTCTACTGCTCCGTAAAACATTTTTGAAATTTCTGTGTAACAATTTTTTTCGATGAATAATGGGATAGGACATAATTCGACAAATACTTTCGACTCGAACTGTATTAATGAACTAAGATTCGTATGTTGGGAGATCGTTTTGTGTCAATCGATTTGTTGGTGGCAAATTTTAGTTCAGCTGAAAACATATGAACAGTGTTCTTTGCAACTAAGATCTTTAAGGTTTGTCTTAAAAACAAAATTAATGCTTGGCAAAATATTATGAATCATTATAACAAATGAATTTTGAAAGAAAGTCAAAAAATCTCTCTGAATTGTGCATAAAAAAAAAAATCAAGCCACATTCATTTCAACAATTGATGTATAATTTATTTTCGAATTAAGTAAATTAGAGCTCACAACATTATACTATAGCCAGTCGTATTTTGAAATTTATAATCTTTCAACAGTCACTGCAATAATTACTTGTCAATATATTTTTACTTTAGGATAAGACTTATCTAAAGAAAAATGATGGCATAGCTGTATCCAACGGATGATTTAATTACAAGGAACGAATAAAGAAGTACTGGAAGTCAGGTTGATTCGATACTTATAATTCA
This sequence comes from Onchocerca lupi, assembly GCA_028564675.1. Taxonomy (NCBI): domain Eukaryota; kingdom Metazoa; phylum Nematoda; class Chromadorea; order Rhabditida; family Onchocercidae; genus Onchocerca; species Onchocerca lupi. The sequence goes on along the minus strand of JAOVVO010000660.1, from coordinate 22,730 downwards.
GTTTCTTGATAATGATTGATACCTTTCTAAAGAAAAGTTTTGCCCACGAATTAAATAAAAGAAGTTCTAACTTCGGGAGTTTGAATTAGTAAATCAGCACAGATTGATAGCAGTAGGAATAGATTTTGGAAATTTTGTAACAACTGTATATATTTAATGCCTTTTATTTTTTATTTTTTGCTATGAACTGCTTTTTCTTATAAAAATGATTTTCAGTGAAAGACGAATTTCGCATTGCTGAAATAATTATATGTCCATAAATCACTATCAGTTATCATTTATGACTGTATATGCATTTTACAAGTTGCTTCATACATATTACGCTTTTCTACCGATCATTTCAGTGACGTTAGCTTGCATTATTTATGAAAATATCTGCAGCAAAAGGACTTCCAAAGTTTTTGGAAACTTTAATAAGAGACAGGAACGATTAAAATAATTTCATAGCCTTCCTTATATTGCATCAAACAGAAACAGAACTTCCTAACTTTGTAGAAAAAGTTATTGTTGGCATTCGAAAACAAAAATTAAATATTTATTTTAAGCTAGAAGAAACGTTGACGGTAAGTGAAAATATAAAAAATTCTATTTAATGGAAAAAACAATCCATTCACAGTCTCTTTTAAAAAACAATAGCTGCTTCATTTGTTACGCTACACATTCTATTTATAATATCATTCTTCCACATAAATTTCCGGAATGTTTTGAGAAAACTATCACAAATTTTTTCGGCAAACACTGTTTAACATCTGAGTAAGTATATTTGATAGCATCTTTTTGTGCCTCTGAGTAATGTTCAAAAAAAAAAAAATCGATAAACCAATTCAGTGAAATGTGTGCTTGCTTTTTAATATTGGTTGGACCTGGACATTTTCAAAACAGAATTGGAGGTTTCAAATGATAACTATTCTTAGATCGTTTGATTGTAGATTGGCTTCCATCGATTTATTTGGTCAAGGGTTATGCCAGACTAACATTCTGCATTTTTTGATTCTTTCAAGTTACTGACCCAGTTCTTCGAATTAATCCTTTCAAAATGTTCCGCTCGACCAGCAATAATATCAACTAGTTGTTGGGAAAAAGGTTGCTGATTTAAATCACTGAATGATATACAGAGACCGCACAGCGAAATCACTTTGGACTGAATGGGATATTCATCAATAATGTAAAATGACAGATAAAAAGTTGAATTTGTTGCAGAAACGGAGGAGAAGAAAAATGGTGTTGAATAAAGAGTGAAAGAGCAGTGAATAACTTTGTAATCATAATCACCATCATCGTCGTTATCATTATCGATATAATGGCATAATCATTCGCTGTAATCATTCTTTCACTTACTGCAGTTAAAATCGTGTTCAACGGCGATATAGGACTTTCAGTGAACAGAGAGGTAAGAGGAATGAAATGGGTTTGTTGATGGATGTTAAACTGTTATAAAGTGACGTATTCGAACTGTTTGCAAACGAGTTTAGCCAGATGGACATTTGGATAGTATTGGGGTGACGGCTTCTCTTGCCGCAAATCAAAAGCAAATCGTCAGTTAGCTGATGTTTATTGGAAGTGACAGGGCGATCGCTCATTTGATTAAGCTAAAATTGATCATCGGATTGCTGATTTACGACTAAATTGATAAATTAAATCTTCCCGATTTCACTTCTGCTTCCCTTCCTTCCTTCCTCCCGAAGTGATTACAAAATTCATTCCTTCTCCTTGCAATGACTACTTAGTATTATATTACACGGATGCAGCAATCATGCAAAATCGCTGCTCTGCCGTTGTTATAATTCATCCTGATCGATGCAATCTTTTTATCTTAGTCAAATTCAATTTTACTCGCAATCATATTTCAATAAATTAAAGTTTAAAGCAGTATATGCATTAAAATAATGGAATAGAAAAATTGAATATTTTAGTTTAAAAAGTTCCATCAACCAACTGCGTCCACGATATATTTATCGTAATTTGAAATACTATGGCGCAGCTGTCATTTTTTTACGCTGTAGTTTACAGTGAATAAATATATTCTGCAGACGATCATTTACGAATACAAAGATGAAATCAAAATAACAGCAAAAATGAAATCTAAATTAGTTAAATAATTTAGAGCTTTAAGCTACTTGATTTTGTGCTTCCTAAAAAAATTTCATTTGTATACTCTCTCTCTTCCTTTTCTGCTGTCAATAGATATCTTTTTCTTGATCGACGAAGGCGGAGAGATAAGAAGAAAAAAAAGGAAAATGAAAAATATGGCGATAAAATCAGACTAATAATTCACCTGTTGAATGCAATGACAGTTCCTTATCAAATTAATCAGTCGAAAAAAAGGACTGCAACAATATATCATTTGATGAATAGCTTTTCTGAGACTGTAAATGCCGTAACAATATAGCAACATTAACGACCATCTGTACATACATATACAACATGCGGTCGTATTTATTGCTTCTAATGCAGAAATATGAACATGACAAAGTGGGACGATTTCAATAGCACAACAAAACGGACAACATGTATAGATCACATTAAATTTCGGAAAAAAAAATGATGATAATAGATAAAATCCAAACTTGCGCACTTATAGTTGTAAAATTTCCAGATAAATCAAACTCAGGGTTATTGATCAAAATATGAAAGGAATATAAGACAGATCACCGATTGTAGGTTCTTTTTGAAATCATGTCTCAACATTTCTTAATGGAAAATGCTCATAAAAAATTCCCTGTTCCGAAAGGAAACGAAAACAAAACAATAAAATCAACTATAAATTCATCAAACTTGATTTGGATTGTAAATTTGTACCATAACAGCCAATAGCGACGAAAAGAAACCGAGCAAAATTTATATTTTCCAGATTTCTCATGTTTTCGGAAAATCATTAGAACAATTTCCATTTATTTGAAATACAAGGTTAAGGTATACATACGATTCATTCACTAGTCGATTGGAAAGACTTTTGGCAAACTTCCGTATTTTATGTCAATAAACACCAAATTCTTATCTGTTCCAATCAATTTTTATTTTTTTTTTTCTCCAAAAGCTTCTAGGAAAAACTAATTTGTCCTTTAGTGTTTGAAAAAGTTTCAAAGCTTTTTGTGTATTCACTCTAAAATTAGCATTGTTGAAAAAATCTGTGGAAATATTTTTATCAGTATTTAATGACTGCAGAAAAGTACTTTAGCTATTCGAGCAGAAACATTGATAGCAGTAATTCTTTATTTTATATATTGAATTTTTGTTAAAATGTCTTGCTTGAAGCATTGTTTATGATTGCATGCAATATAAAACAATTTCTATTTTTCTTTAGCAATGTGGTGAACTAACTGAAATATTTTCATTAATTGCAGCTGTGATATGAATTATAAAGTTCATGGATAAGGATAGACTGAAAGATACTGAGCGAGTGAAGACCTAATTTGAGAAATGCAAAACGTAGATGCCAGGAAGAACCAAAAGAAAGCTTATTTTTCAATGAAATTGGACTTGGCCAGTAAATTTTACACTTGCCTCATTATGCGGTCGAGAAATCATTCAACCGATCGACGATTAATAGAAAACGAATTGGAAGGGAATAGAAGATATCTACTCAGAGCTATATTTTATTGCTCAAAATTTTGATGTCCAACATATCAATGGGTGGAAACCGAAATGTGATAAATGGATGGCCATTAATTCGCTTTCATATCAATCCTAAAGGGAGGGTGAGTGCAGGAAGGGCGCATATCATCATCCATCCATCCACTGTCTTAACGTTTTTATTATTCGAAAAAGTGGATTGGTCGTAAAAGAAGCCAATAAATCAAATGAGTATTAGGAATGGTCAGGAAAGCGTTGGCAGTGTTATTTCTTCAATATATTACCATTCTATGAAGGTCAAGCGCTTTTCTTCTGTACAAACTTGTCTTACTTCACTTGCTTCTACACTCTCTTCGCTTCATTTAGTCCGTTGAAAAAACTTAAACATTTCAAAACAGCAATTAAATGACAGTGATCAAATACAATATCATGGCTTCAAATCTTGAAGGTGGACAAAAAAGATGAAATTGGATAAGACCAAAAAGTTTTTTTAAAACTTAGAAGCAAAAAGTCGTAAATAAGATGAACATAGAAGCACTTAATGCTTAAAAAATAATTAAAAATGAAATGAATTCAAGAATTTCATATGATCCGTGAAGGTAGTGCTTTCATAAATGCATGAATCTTGTTTCAATTCATAACTATATTACGTCAATTACAAGCCCGGTTTCGTGATAGAAACGGGAAATTCTTTAAGCAACAGCTGGTAGTAATCGCATTATCAGTAATGTATTCACATCAGCAACCGTATCAATGAGGGGACAATTGTTGTTAATATGCGATTATACACAAGTGCAGCGTAATGTTTTGTTTTTCAATTTGCAGATTGCTTTTCAAATTGTTCCCATTTGAAATGCAGAAATAACTTTCGCGTGCAGGAATTTTTTTTCTCTCTTTCGTGTAAAAAGTTACTAGCTAATAGAGTAGAATATGCATTTTGCCGCATATTAGGAAATGTTTCTTCTAGTTTCTTTCTGGCAAATTTCTCTAATATATCATGCGAATGATCTTGGAAAATCTGAAATTAGTCATTCGATAAAATCATCTTAATTTTTGTTCTTGGAGCAATCTTCAAACTTAATTTAGAAGCTGTGCAGAGTTTGAAGGTTTTCTGGGTTCATTTTGGATTTCTTTGAAAATTTTCAGCGCAACATTATTTAGTGTGTATTAATTTAAAATCCAAGCATGCTATTAATCGCAAGGTAAGCATTCTCGAAACATTCACTATTACTTGCATATACAATGACAATCATCAATAGTTTGATATGAAAAGACTAATAGCCCAAACAATGACAGCTGATTTTGGTATGAAAATATGGTAATCGGAACTATTTTTAGATAGTAATTGACAAGGTCGCAACAAAATTAATGAGAGGAAGAAAAACGGGCCGGAAAATGAGACGAATAGCTTTCTGAGTACAAAAATTTTAACAACGGCGGCAGCTTTCTTTCATCTTCAACACTTTACATGCACACACATACAAATACGCACACACATATATACACACATACATGTGTAGCAATATGTAGGACATGCTTTTCGTGGGAGAAATTCAGTATTGCTGGAGGAGTAATGATTTGAAATCAATGCTGGTGTTGGTCGCATTGTTACCAGTAAAGAAAATAATGATAGCGACAGTAATGGTGGTCGAAAAAGCTTCTTTTATAAAAGTAAGATAATTCCTGCTGATCGGCTGATTAGCAGTTGGCTGGATGAATGCAGCCTGCAATAAACTGCTAATTCGTCCAAATTGCGGCATATTTACAATTGTGATCGTTTATGATCTCTTAACTTTTTGTTCTATCACTCTTTTTATTCTTTCCATTCATTTCCACTACTTCATTTTTTTCCTGTTTTTCTTTTTTTTCTGATCTAATTAATATCATTATAATGAACGAATCAGAAATTCTGAGCTGATGCACATTTGCTAGCTACAAAAATGCCAGCCATCGTGTTACAAGAGTATACTGACGAAAAAAGTAAATATGGATGCGATTTGCGGAATGCGACGACTGAGAACGAGATGGAGTGGTGAAGTGATAACATGGAATTCTGTTACCATCTGCTATAGTTCTTAATTATCCAGACAGATCTGGAAACTTTTATGATATTGAAAACCATAAAATGAAACTGGAAAACAAAAAGCGGTATCTTTCCATTCTTTGGCACAAGTTATACTTTCACATTTCTATCAAAAAAAAAAAAAACTTTGAATCAATGATCCCGAGAAATGAGAAAGGGGAAATTTGCATTACTCTAGCGCTGTCCCATAGAAATCAATAGAAATCAATATGGTCATGAGTCAATCACGAAGTATCATTTGCATTTGTAACTCTTGCATAGTGTTACTTTCAAAGGATGCACATCTGACTTGCAACTCCACGAGGATCAAGCATCACAAAAGTTGTAGTCTTCCATCCAATCCTTTGAATTAAATTTAATTGAATGACACTGACGAATTGATCGTGTTCCAACGTTTCTATAACAGCGTTCGTTTCAGTAAGCTTTTTTATGCCCAGAGCTTTTTCTCGAAACAAAGTCATATCCATGAATATCCCTTTCTAAAATCTGAACATTACTGGAAATAGGATCGCCAGCTTTGATCACAAATCTTTGATTCTTATCGCTCTAGAAATTGCAATTTTGAAAAAAACCGAACTACGTTATTTGAAGGAAATTTCTTAAGGAAAATGTACAAAATATTGATTGTTGCTAGCAGAAAAGTTAGGTTATTAAATAAAAGTGCGCAAAATGTTGACAATAAAAAAGTTGTAATGAAAATAATTGCCCATATAATAGAGGAATATAATAACACCGAAAAAGTATGAGCAGACGTGTACCCTTAGTACAACGGGTGAAGATAGACGTTTTAGACTTACAGCAGCTGATACAATTGTGTAGATGAATTACACGTGGACCAATTCATGCCCACATCAAACGATCGCCTTTTTATTGGTACAATAAAGTTTTTATGATTTGTCGATAATGCTAAAAGAACGAAATCAAAGCTTATTTTCAGTTTTCACAATCATTTCACATTAACAATAAACTTGTTTAGCTTTAAATTGTGCTTTAAGCATCCTAATTCTTCATTTCATATCCACTTTGCATTTATATATAAAAATCCATATATCTATGTATAAATAAATAGATAAATAAATAAATGAATAAATAAATAAATAAATAAATAAACAAATAAACTGCATTAATCGATCAATATCGTGACTAGTTACAGAGTTAAAATGAAATAAAGATGACATTTGATCAAATTATTAGTTTATCAGTAAAGTGTTGATTGTCGTGAATGCAATTTATTCCTTCTTGAGTATCAAAACGACGTAAAACTGTAAGAGCAGCGAAGTGCGAAAAAAAAAGCAGCGTATAAATGCGATAGCTTTGAGCAACATAAATAGGTTTGTAGTGTGGCTGCAGTGGCTCTAAAAATTCTGAGACTAATTAGCAAAGATGTGCATTCTTCATGTTCGTTCATTCTACTACTTTGTAATTTCCATTTCAGTAGAAGGAAACATATTCATACTTTTTTCACTGGCTGCCGTAACGTTTTTTGAATTATAAATTACAGAATCCTTTAAAATTTTGAATTCGGTTCTCTTGCTGACAGCATCAGACAAAGTCAACGCAACCTAGCAGCACAGTAACGGGAAAAAAAAGACAATATTCTAAAAAAGGCATATAAAGTTATCTAACAGTTTTCATCGATTTTTGCATTCAACCACATTGTGACGACTTCATTATGAAACGATTATCATTAACATGCTTCGGATTTTTGCTAAGAGGTGTTCATGTTTCTGACACATGATTGTAGATCAACTGCATAATTGTTCAGTGTCAGTTATAAAATTTTTACGATCATGCCCTCCCTATGTTTGATAATGAAATCATAAATAATCTTCGATAACTGATAATCTAAGGATTAGTTCGAAAGTTGCAGACGGAATTTAGGATTGTAGCAGCATTATGGTAGTAGTTTGCACAATTTATTCGGTCGCCAGCTGCTCGATGTTCCACAATTCACAGATTCATGCCACTAATATATGGAAAACTGATCGTGATATCTTATTCAGAATTACAAAATTCATTATTTGCAAGCTTCCAATGCCGATGCGATTGAGTTTTGAATTTAAATTCTTAACTTTCTAGGACACCAAGAAGTAAGTTTATGACTTTTTTAAAAAATATAAACAATTATGGAGCGAAAGCAAGAAATTTTAACTTATTGAAATGAACTTGAATTGGGATTGCATTGCAAAATTCACAGATTTAAAGAGCCCATAAATACTACAGTAAAATCTTCTGAATTATATTTGTTTTATGTATGTGTTTGTATATGTTCACACACACTATTATTGGAGTTTTTTTATGTTAACATTTGAAGTTTTGGTTCCCAAAAGGGCCATTACTTATAAAAATGTGAAATGAGCAGCATTTTTGTTGTACGATGAGGCATATTCCTTCCCTCTGATAAATAATCATAATATAAACAGCAAGCAGTATACCAGTATATCAGATAAATTTAACGGTTCCTCATAAAATCTACTCAACTTCAATGATTAAATGCTTTAACGAGGGAGAAAGTCTATGTCAAAAAGCGTAATACATAAAAGATAAGTGCTTTCCATAATAGATATTAGGAAGTACACTTCTCAAGATGCACAGGTTACAAATCATACCGTATACTACGTAAATCTCCACGCAGAAATGCTCCAATCATATATTTATGCAGCTTTGCGTCTCCTTGACTTACAAACCTGTAACAATACTCACATAATTCTTATGAACCACTTAAACGTGTGGAGAACCGCCATCTGCATAAACAGAATGTATTTTATTGCACAGTAACACTCTAACAATGTGTAATTCACATTTTTCGGGGATACATTGAAAGCTCTGAACACTGCTTCAAATTTTGAAACGAAGAACAAGTAACAGTATCCTCTGTCAATTCAAAAAAAATGTCGCATTTATCATTAATAAAGATAATCATGTATGCAATGGTTTAGCAAGATTTAAAAATAAAAAGAATCATATGTGCCCTCTTATCCGAATCACTTTTCATCGCTAGCAATTCACTTAACAAGGAATGATTCAACCAAACAGCCGTTGATTCCAACATATATATGACCTGCCATTTGGAAAAATATTCTTATCTATATAAGTTGATGCATAATGAATTTAAAAACCTGAAATCAAGAAAATGTTGAAAAATGTGTATCTTCCTCATCCGTTCTTTTGTACAGCATTACAAATAATGAAAAGCATAGAAATGCAATGGAACCTAATTGTAACTTCATTCCTGTCAATTATGCAATTTGAAGGAGGAAATGTTACAAAAACAAATCTGCTTTAGATGAACAAATTAAGAACGCTAATTTCTATAGAATCAGACATTTTTTTTTGCTAATTTCAGAAGTTAAAAAAAATTCAGAAAAAATGGTTATTAACAGTAATAAGGCAAAATACAATATATAAAGCTTAAAAATGAAACAGAAGGTTGAAGATGAATGCATCTTTGCTCGCATTCTTTCTGGACATGCTGAAAAATTTTTTATTTGTATTTACACGGTTCGCTATTTTTTTGATGAACTGAAAATTCACTATCTTGATCAGTTAATGCTGGATTTCTTGCTTTTATTCTGTGTCTTCTTATTGCTATCGTATTTTCAGAAGTTTGATTGTCCAGATTATACAGTTTAGATGGAATTGAAATTTCATCTAAACTGTGTAACCTGGACAATGAAACTTCCTGAAAATACGATAGCAAATTCAAGAAAGGTTCTTGAATATTCACTGGAATCGAAAAAATCGGTTTGAATCGCTCCCCTAGTTTAAAAAGATATTAGAAAGAATCAAAGAAGGTTCAATATAGCTCCATTTTCTGAATGCTGGTAACTCTGTGGAGTGCCTTAATCATCGCGGAAGTAAAAGAAAAAAAAAAAATTTACATATTCTCGAAAGAACTGAAATGCAATGTACGGTATGTCATCTCAAAATACATTATTGCTTTTTATTAAACGATAGCTAATACTGATGACGATTTTGTCTAGAGAATACTTAATAAACACTTCATTTCTCTCCCGTTGTATGTGAAATCAAGAATTGATTTCTCCATCTAAATAATGATCGAATGACTCTTCTAAAGCAGCATCCGTTTTTCACATGACAAAAGACCAGTTTTGTTCATTAATTCTGCTCGGCCTTCCTTGAATATAGTCTCAATTTCAGAAATCACCATCGCTCCAGATCATTTAGTGTAGCCTTATCTTTAACAGTAACAGAGTTAAACAGAGACACGTGAATGTGCGCAGTCTTCTTAAAAGAGGCTTGTTGATAATTACTTCGAATCGAATTAGCTAATAACTGAAATACGAAAAAAAAAAACAGTTCAATTCTTTAATATCAGGCTTCCACAAGTCTTTTGAATTAATAATTTTCGCCAGTTATTCTGTGCACGAACTACATTTTAATTCTGTGCATTCTGTGCACGAATTACATTTTAACTGCCTGGAATTGATTTTATCACGGATTTCAATTTGAATCCATATATAATAGCGAAATCATTATGCCGATAACTGTGCTTATATTTGCCTTTTTTCTGCTATGAGCAAAGGAAAAACATTCAATGGGTGCTAGTAATACATCGTCATTTCTCCATGATTTGTCTCCCAGCTATATGCTTATATCTAGGGATAAAATGTGATATACGTGTGCGCCTGCGATAAAGTATGACCCGTATTCATAATTAGGGCCAAAACAGAATTTATGTAATTTACGTAGCGGTAACCCATACCACCCGGAAAGACGTAAAAGAAGGAGCATCTCGAACATCCATCCCATCTCCTTGTCGCGTCCAGCGATGCCATTACTGGGTACCAACGCAATTAAGAAGCACTCCAATTTAACGGACCACGCCACTGTTCGGTTGAACACATTACGAATTGCATTGTTTGCCTTATTTGGGGGCAGTCTTATTTGAAGACGTTAAATTTTAAATGTTGCTGTAATATTAGCACGGGAATGGCTAATCTTATGAGATGGAAATGAATTAAATCATAGAACAATGAGTCACAATTGGATTCAGCAATCTGCAATACCTGGAAGGTTCGATCAGTTTCTCACTTCTGCTTCACAATATCGAAACCAAGAAATTGATTTTCGTATTTCATTAATAACTGTCAAGTGTACTGTTACAGTGTTCGGCCTGTTTACGGTGCTCAGTACCCTCCATTGACGGAGTATGATGATTTTGTGAATGGTGGTGGCCGAACTGATAGTGCCGATAATCAGCATTCAAATTCTGGAGCAAAATTTCAAAATTACGTGGATAGGTTACTTTTTTAATGATTTTTATCCGATTATTTAATGAATTTCTCCTTCTGATCTTATCAGCACATTCCATTTCTTTTCTTTATAAGAGATCTTGTTTGAAAATTTTTGGTGCATTACTGAATTAGAAACAACCTTATATTATTAACACACAGTGAAGTATTCCTAGATGCTTCAGCCAGTTAGGAAGGATGTGTCATATGTTGGCCAGTCACAGCTAAACGATTCGAACCACTTAACTGACAGTCCTCTTTTCTCGGCAGCATCGTGTACTACTTTTTGTAGTGCAGGATTGCGCTCGAGATTTCATTGTATCATTCTCTGTGGGACACGTTGAATTAAATTAACGAACTATCCTCGTGGTAAACTGAACAATCGACCAATTTTTTTTCTAATATGTAGAATTCTAATACAAAGGCGATGAAAGTCATTCGTGAAATAAATTTTGAGGGAAAGTCTAATTTAATAGTTTCTATTCTGAACTTCGCTTTATAATGTCATTTAGTTTAATGCATTCCATTCTGATTCTGCCAATACTGTTTTTACCGTCACATTACTTCCCTTAAATGATAAGCGGTCTCTCAGTAAATATGTAAAAAAGTAAATATCTTTCCTAGGTTTCGGCAAAATGAAACGAGCAATGAGTTTTTTTAGCGTATCGGATGCTTGGGATGTATCTGTAACGCTGGATGAACGAGCTGCTTGCACAAGTGCCGCAAAAGTCCTTGAGCGACATGCCAATCTGGTAGCACGTGACTTAATAATGCCACCAGTTAATCCAATTCCTTCAAGAAACAGTAAAATACAAGCAATGCAACGTTTAGCTATCCAGAAGGGTAAACGAAAAAAAAAAATTGTTTTTGATTTTTTTACTAAGGTTACATATTGCGCCATCTTATTTTTTTAACCGGAAAGCCTATAAGTCATATTTCTTAAATTTTAGAACCAATACCGGGCACAGCAGTGCCAACGGGAACCACTGGAGTGCATCTTTCTATAAATTTGTATCCGCGACTACCAGAGGTGAGTACTTTTGCCTTTTAAAAATTCGGATTACTGCTTTTAAAAAAGTGAACATAGAATTTCTTGAGAATTAGAACAGAAAGTTTTGAATGAATAAGGAGGATAGACTCTACTTAGTTATCAAAAATTGAAGTCTGAATATATATAAACATGAATCTATTTACTGAAATCAAAAAGACTTTAGCTTATATTGGATTATGATTTACATAACTGAGACAAAATTTTGCATTTTATTTCTCGGATATTGCAGATATCAGTTGAGTACGGAAGAGCACCATCAAGTTCAGTAGTAAGTGGTTCAGTGATGGCACATGATTCACCGACAGCTCAAGGGCACACTTTAGGTATTCTTCTTGTAATTTTTGTACATAATTCTAGTGGTCCAGTACATTCTTTCATTTATGCATTGCTCGAATAATTCTGATCGGATTGTAACAATCAGTACGATTGATGTATAAAAGAAATATTTTTCTTTCCAAAATTTATGGTTTTCTTGCAGCTCTTCAGCGTGACCATGCTCGCTTTAATCGGTTACGCGCCCAGCTTGGTGTTCACACAAGTCCATCGTTAAATCCAAACAGTGGCACACAGTCTTTGAAAAGCGTAGATGTTGATTTGGAACAATTGCGTAAGGACTGTTGGATGGGTATACCTCATAAACTGCGACCAACGATTTGGAGAATATTATTGGTAAGTTGGTATTTCGTTTTTGGTGTGGTAAATTGGTGTTGTTTTACTTCAAGTGTTCTACATTTTGCTTTTCCCACTTTTCTTTTTACCGAATTGTTATTTAGTTTTGAATCTTTATAGCTCTGTTAAAGACTTTTTGATTGCATTGTTCAGAATATTACTATTAAAATTTTTTATTGTGGCATTTTTTCTTTTGTTTAATGATTTTTCTGTAAACAGGGTTATCTTCCAACAAGTTTTGAGCGTCGTGAAGTAACACTTGCGAGAAAAAGAGAAGAGTATTGGCATTATGTGGAGCAGTACTTCCATACTCGATATGACGAGCAACATCAGGATACTTTTAGACAGGTTTATTGATTGAATTAATTCATTGTTTTCTTTAGTTTCATTAAAAACATTGACAAAAAGGAAACCTAAAAAAATTAATTTGCAGATACACATTGATATTCCACGTATGTGTCCTTTGATACCGCTATTTCAGCAAAAAGTAGTGCAGGAGGTATGCTATCAACGTTTGAATTTTGAATACTTATTCCTTAACTTTGCAATGAACTTATCATTTTATTTCTTGCAGATTTTTGAACATATTTTATATATCTGGGCAATTCGTCATCCAGCAAGTGGTTATGTGCAGGGTATCAACGATCTTGTTACACCCTTCTTTGTTGTGTTCCTTTCAGAATTCATATCTGATGGTTAATTCATTCTTCATCTCATTACTGAAAAATTCTCTTATTGCTCAGAAATGAAACAGTCAAAGACAAGAAGTACTTTGAATGAAGAATAATTTTAGATACGGAAGTTGGCACATATGATGTAAGTCAGTTACCGCGAGAGCAAATTGAAATCGTTGAAGCAGATAGTTTTTGGTGCGTCACAGCACTATTGGATACTATCCAAGATAATTATACATTCGCTCAGCCAGGTATTCAGCGTAAAGTATCACAGCTGCGACATTTGATGAGTCGTGTTGACAGTAAGTTCACTTTGATGGACTATGTTCATTTTCTGGAATTCTGGCCTTTCAGATTTGAAGGATAAAGATATCTTATATTTTTAGAGCAACTTCATCGTCATTTGGAAGCGCATGGTGTTGAGTACTTGCAGTTTGCGTTTCGCTGGATGAATAATGTTCTTATGAGAGAAATTCCTTTGCGAGCTACAATTCGCCTTTGGGATACTTTTTTGGTGTGTTGATTTTGATTATGGCTGATTCTTTCGCTATTAATTTTTATTAACCAAAGCAATATGTTGCTTATAAAATACAGTCGTGTCTAATCTTTTCGAAAAAATTTATTGATGAGTGAAGATGTGATTTGTTAGCTATGAAATCATTTCTTTTGATCTATCACTTCTGGTCAAGATCACCGAAGTTTGAGAATTTTTACTTACTATATTTAAATTGTTTTAGAGTGAAAGGAATGGCTTTTCGCAATTTCATGGCTATGTATGTGCGGCTTTTCTTCGAATGTGGTCTAAGCAATTACAAGCAGAAAAGGATTTTCAGGTTTCTATAGACTATTATGAGTTTTAAAATGTGATTGTTTGTAAGTTGATGAACTCAGTCCTGAATTGCAGGGAATAATGTTATTATTACAAAATCTTCCGACACACAACTGGGGAGATCAGCAGATATGTGAATTAACAGCGGATGCCTTTTCTTTAATGGCACTTTTTGATGGCGCTAAAAATCATTTGGCACAAGATGTGAGTTCGTAGAAGAATCTGGAAAACTTTTACTGCATTAGCATTGTTTTTTGCTCTTTGATTTCTGTATACCAGTGAGCAGTTCGCATCATGCTTAACTTATCATCAAAATTTGTTAAATTCTTGTCATTTTTCTGAGCTCTTCAAATTACTAAGCTGCGGTTGATGTGTGCATGACTGTTTATAATTCAGTTGACTTCAGTGCAGAGGTATGAGAGGTTCCTGTACTGAATTTCTTTCTTTCCCTATACTGAATTTCACTGACAGATCTGCTGTATCGAAAACCCGATAGTCGAGCAGCTGCGATCTCTTCTAAAAACTAATTTAAATTGATTTCACTTTTGAAATATTTAGAGCAATGTCGGTGCGGGGATTCCTATCGGAATCTTCCCCCACAAATCTTTTCCACAACTTCCAAAGTTCCTAATGCTCAATTTCTTTCGAGCGCGTTCTGATGGGAGTTATTTCTAACTGTGATTATAATTTCTGCAACCTTATCAAGTTCGAAAAAGTGCCTGACTTGATGATAGTTGTTAGAATTCTTTCCTACTTCTGACTTCATACCAAATAAATTACTTCTCCACTGTAAGACATAACATTCTAAATTTTTACCAGATTAAATCAATCAAGAAACACATGACCGCGTGACAAACTGTTACATGGAACTGCTAGAAAATGGATATCCTCAAAAACTCCGAGTGAGTTGGATACATTCTCAACAGATGCTGATTAGAGGAAGTGAAGCATGAGTATAATCTTCATGCTCCGGAAAAGAATTAGTAAAGACGAGAGAAGAGGTGTGCTTTCGTCTTGCAAGACTGATTCTAGGATTGCCCGTATCTGTCATTAACTCAGTAATGAGAATCCATTAAACGAGATATAGGAAAATGTGAGCATATCGAACTAAAATTAACAATCCAAGGTGAATTTTATGAGAAGTTTGCGTGTTTACATGTGATATAGCGCTGGTAAATGAAGATGTACTACAAAAATCGAAGACCACAGGTATAGAAGTGCTTAATAATACAGGCATGAAGAAAAATCCTTCAATTACATGAGTAATGGATATTATTCCCGTTCAGCTCTTCGCTGCTTTCGAAGTACCGGATTCAGAACTATTGAACTTGAACCCGGATGCATATCTGCATTTGCTGAATCTTCGTCAGGATTGTAACTTACATCCACTTCTGTATCACTATCCGAATCTACTGCTAGAGCTTGCACTTAAAAAAATATTTGTCACTTTTAACTCCATTGTAAACTTTTTGAGTTTTACAAACGCTAGGTTTTAAAAAAACAAGGAATTTATTAAAGATTTCTCCTAACAAAACCTCAGATTACAGATGAAGTGTCGAAAACTTTTTGGCGCATATTCATATACGAAAATTCAATTGACTGGAAACAGAATTTTCCTCGGCACATTTTTATCTTTTCCAAATTATATAATGGTAACTTACGTAAGCGAATATCGCGTCGGTTCGTGCCCGGATCAAAAACAATGTTGAGAGCCTCACGATCACCAATCCTCAGTAGAACGCCATTATTTTGCTCCGAACTTTCGCCATTTTCCGAAACGTGATCATCATCATTCGCCCACTAAAACTAGGTTTAAAAATCTCTCAACTTCCGCTGGACTGAAACTCACACTTTAAGAAAAAACTATGTTTAGTGTATATGCGCTGATGATGGTTTGCTTTTTTCATTGGAATTTCCCATTTGATCTATATGAACACCATTAAGACATCTTGAAATTCCGAAACATTTAGTATAACGGTTGCAGACAGCAAATCACATTATAATCCAATCATGATTATAAATTAATAAACTTTGCAAAAAAAAAAAAAAAAAAAAAAAACCTGTTCATCTTCATCATTTAAACTGTCATTAAGACTATGTGTCGATTCATATAAAGACTCGTCACTTTCTTCATCAGAATTTTCTTCCGATGAGGAATCCGTAGCAGTTGTATCTCCAAGCGATGTATCCATTTCACTTGATGAGCCCATATCGTCATCTTCATTATCATCACCTGTTTCTTCCTTCAAGAAATTTTTTCCAGTATTGCTAATCTTCTACCAAGCATTATGACATTTGGATGTCCGGTTAGATAACCATCCATTCCAGTTCAGTACAAACTTCGCAACAGTTATTAATTTAAACAAAAATATACTCAGAAAAAAAAATTTTTTTTCTGAGTACCGAACTATTTTCAACACATTCAAAGGGCTACAGGATTTAAAAGTATAGATTTATGAAAGAATTAGCAATATCGTTTATCTTTCACAGAAGCGCAAAAAATATGTACTTGTTCATCATCACACTCGTCGGCTTCACGACGTTTTCCAACTTCATAAAGACGGCAGACATTTTCTCGCAGTTCTAACAAATCATCTGCATTTCCATGAGCTTCAATTAAAGCCATATACTGATCGTTATGATCAGCACAGAAATCAAATAAAGCTCGTTTTGCGTCCACTGTTGTAATTACCTGAAAAAAATCTTATCCATTAATTCTCCTGAATGACACAATACTTGAGCTGAAATAAATAAAAGTATACAAGTAGAAGTCCTATCATTACAACCTGTAATTCTAAATTATACCTTGTAGGTAGTGGAATCGAAAGTTCGAAACGAACAAGCAAATGTTTGACGAAAGCGGTCATCTATTTCTTCTACATCCAAATATGCTGCTGGAAAAATTTACAATTATTCTAGGAAAAATGAAATCTACAATCCAGATCATTTCAACACATAAAAATTCATTCGTTTATGACTGTAGAAAAGTTCCATTCTTCGCCAAGCTTAAAATTAATTGAATTTTCAGCAAGGGAAAAGAACATACATCCGTAAATAGCATCTGTGCCACCGCTAAATATAATTTTGCATTGATCGAGTGCATTGATACTATGCAGCAATTTGAAATTACGCACGTCCCACTGGAAATTCCATCATTAAATTAGCCCCATTTTACTTTATATAGACTAAAAAAGAATTATCGTTCTGGATTTTACCTGATCAATATGCAAAGTTTCCGTAATTTAAAATGATGCAAGCAGAGTGACGACAAACTACTGTACATTATTTAATGCAATTGGAGCACTTGGAAATTTTTATAGTAAAATATTAACATATCGCATCTGACAAAGGAGAAAAAATGTTGCAAAGTTACAGCAGATTTTAAATGGCTTAAAAATCAAAACAGGATTGTAAATCCAGAAGAAATCAGCTGCCCTATCAAATTTAACACAGCTGATTAATGCAAACAAAAGTAACAGTAATACGTTGATACCTCCATTACGGAACATATTTCACTGGTTCTAAAACGAGAAATGAAAAAGAAAAACGAACCACTTCAGAATTAATGATAACTTCATTTCCACGAGGATGGAACATACCACAATTTATAGAATTCATTTTGTCGAATTTGTGCACCATTTTTATTCCCAATCTTGGATCCCATAATATACCATCATTCAGTACTAACTCATCTCTTGGGTTAAACGTTGCCCTGAATTTCAATAACTATTTTATACATACCCAAATATATTGTGCAATTATATAGCAAAATGTTTCCATGTTTACTAATAAATTTTATTACGAGTTCTGAAAAAAAGAATTTCATACAACCTTCAGTTTCAGAAAATTCAATTTAAAGATCATCATGGTGTATATTAATTCAATTAAATGCTAGCTGACTTACTTGGGATGTGCAAAAATATTGTATGTTCAGAGAATATTCACGTGATCGCAAAGTAGCTAAGTAATAGTTTAAGCTAGAACAGTATAAGAAAGCTCTAATCAGTATATTTCGATAAAAAAAAAAACACTATCCTTTGTCACGAGAACATGCAATATAATTTTCGAAATAATGAACTAACTTGTTACGAGTATAATTATTTGCCAAAGTATCATCAAAAAGACGAACTACAGCTCGACCAGTTTCCGTATCATAAATCTGAAATGAGTTTTAGCCATATAATACGAAAAGATTCAATGAGTCCATAATTTCTTATAATTTTTGTGATTGCAAAAACTATAATTTCTTGAAGATAAATAAAAATCTTAAACTAAAAAAAAAAAGTACCGTCGCTTTACTTCCTTGTGTTCCGATAATACGATCTTGAACCGTTTTATTGAATTCAACAAAGTATTCGTCCGGAAAATTGATCATATGTTCTTGGGTTTCACCAATACGCCAAAGCGAAGAAAGTGGCTTCACAAAAGCTGATGAAGTAAGCAAGAGTGAACCATCCTCAAAGATTTCGTAAATAACAGCAGAAAACAGAAATAAAAATTCTATGATTTAAATATCTAAGTATACAACAAATTGAAAAGAAATAACAAAATGTTTTACTTTTGATTGTTCGATACCAGTGATTGCACTATGATGACACTCGGTATTCGATTCCTCGGCACCAGTATGTATATTAAACCAGTTCAAAGCACCAGCATAAGAGCCTAACAATATATGTTCATCATCAATCTGAAAAAACTGTTAGGAATCGATTGACAGTCATAAGAATTATTTAATATAATTACAAAGAAAAAAAGGGAAATAAAATCCACTTTATCTTAAATTCTATGCAACTCTGAAAAATTACCGAAAAACTGCAGCAGGTGAATGTTTCTTCACTTTCTGTAAATGATCGTATTGGACGAAAGCGACTGAAAGCAAAGTGAATATCCTCTCTGAACCTTTCCCGATTCCAAGTAGCCGAAATTAACTGAAATGATGAATTGCTAATAGGATTTATTTCTTATTTAGGTCATTAAAGAATTATTACATGGATAAAATTGATGAAATTAAACAAATGTGGTTTAAAACAAAATTCATAAAATGTAACGTATTTCTACATAAGGTTACATGTTTTAAAAAGTACTAAAACGGTCTTTAATATTTAAAATGAATCCATTTTCCTTAGCCTAATATGTTTAATTTTAAATCTCATTCCAGTGAAACAATTTACCGGCCGGCTTAAAAATCGATTGGCAATATTTTTTGGCGCAAAGCGTTTACGTTGCGGTTCTGGACAATGATGTGGACTGCAATAAAAACATCACACAAGTGCCTTCATGGAATTTTCTTTAACTAGAAAAATTAATTGTTGCTTAACAGGCAACAATTAATATAGCTTATTCAATTGCTCTGGGAAAATTAATAAATCAGTTCAGTGCAACATACTAGTAAAGTGAGAAGGGAGGACAAGTAGATACCGGGTTACAACATGTCGAATGCTGCTTTCTGAAAAATAATTTAATGTTAGGATTTATTCCATGAATTTTTGTTTCACTTCAAAATCTAGAGACTAAACTAAGTTGAATGATACCTGAAAAAATCTGTAATGATTTCGTCAAGATCTTTCGGAGGGATTGGCATTGTCGATGCTAATTGAGAATTTGTGGCACTTTCACTGCTGGTAACTTCTAGTTTTCTAGGGCTTGTTGAATAGCTACTTATAAAGGATGTTCCTGGTGGACTTCCATCACAATGACGACCTAAAAAAAAATAAACATATGGCAAAGATAAAAATAAAAAGAAATATGGAAGATGCAAAACAAAACGGATAACGTGAATTCCTGAAACTACGATAAATTTGGTACTTCAAAAGTTTCTACTGTAACATAAAGTAGCCAGCAATTATGCACTGCTTATTAAAATTAATTTAAGAAAAAAACTTACGCCCAGCAATACTCAATACCTTTGTTGATTTTGATACGGCTGTCGAATGTAAGGCAGCAGCTGCCTGGTCTAGTTGTTCATTAACTGGTGTGTGTTCCATCCTTTAACAAGATTATCTACTGCATTGAGCATACATTTCACAATCTCATTTAAAATATAAGTCATTTGATAAAATTTTCATACTCCGAATCTTTTTTTTAGTAAGACATCATTCGTACAAAACTTCAAGAAATATTAAGGCTGTCTTGTTGAAAAAAAAAATGAAGATTATCGCTTTCATGCAACCTAGTTAAATTAATCATTTAGTTTTATAAAACTTTATATAAAGTGCTCATTCGCAACATGTAGCATCTGCTCCTAGTCTATTACTTAATAATAAAACTTGCAAGTAGCATAAAACCTTTAAAAAAAAAAACCTTTTTTTAACTAGAAGTATATGAAATGTGGAAAGATGTGTTTTCAATGCTAGACATTTTGACTTAAAATCTTACGTAACGTCGAATGTTGTTGATCGCTCACTTCTTCGACGTCTACTGTTGCCACCGAAGGTGCTCAAAACTAAAGTTTTTCCTGACATAATATCGCTGTCGACATCAGAAAACGTATTCTCAAAATATTTTGGCTGAAAAATTCCCTTACCATCAATCACGGAACTTTAGGAATCAGTAGAGTTCAGTGCCGAAAAAAAAAAAAAAAAAAAAGAAATTACCAATGCACCGATTGAATGCAGACGAGTGGAAACGCGACTTGCAGGTATATCAGGTAAACTGGCTTCTTCTCTTAAATTATCCGCTGTTTTGAACAGACCCTTCTTGACTAGATGTTGATATATCAGTTGCAATAATTCTTTGTCATTGTAAACAACTTTGGTATGAGCAACAATATGCCATTTCCATAGCTTTTCCTGTAATATTCACAAGACATGTCCACAACAGTTATTACATGACCCTCGTGCAGAAAGCAAATTTTATATTGTTATGCTGTTCAAAAAAGAAAGAAGAATTAGATCAATAGAACACATACTTTTGTTAAATCTTTCGGAAAATCATGAATTCGCTTTTTGGTGATTTTTTCAATCAGCAGTTGAGCTTGTTCACAAAACCTGGCGTGTTCGGCACGTCGCTCCTGTAGAACAGGTTCACGCATCAGACCTAAAAAAAAAAAATGAAATGATTCCTCACATTTAAGAAGACCATCTCAAAAATTTTGCTTGATTTAAAAAAAAAAAAAAAAAAAAGAAAAAAAAATGGTAGCTAAAATAGTACCGCAAAGCTCGCTGTTTGCAATAAGCGGCATTACTTCAAGGATTTGACGAACACTTTCGGAACGTGATAAACCATTTAAAGCTTGACATGCGATTCCGCGAAGTGCATCCGCTTCTGTGATTGGCGTTTCTGTATATAATAATTTTTTCAAGATCTATAAAAAGAAAAAATAAAGCCAACGGGGTTTATATGAAATTTAGACATGAAATCGAAATAAAAATGGAAAAAGTCAAAAATAGACCACTATTCTGTTGCAAACAGTAGATATGAATTTTAATTTCAAGTTCACTTATTCGCTGCTCAGGAAGACATAATTACAAAACTGAAGTTTGATTTTCAGTAGACATTCTTTATATAACTGTTAAGACGTACTAGGATAACTGAAACTCGGAGCTGTTATAATAAGTACAGAGCTTTGGAACCATATATATGGCGTGACAAAACAATCTTTGTTCTTTCAGAAAGCTCAAAAAAGGCAATTTAAAATACTTTTTTGGTTATACTTAACTTGCAGGGACGGATCTCATACTTGAGGTACAATGCAAAATGAGCCTATCTCAGTGGGAAAGGTTATTAAGAATTAAAAATCACCATAATTCCATTATTTTTTCGAACGGTATTCCACACTTTTTCCAGGAAAAATTCCATCTGCGCTTTTCTTTGTTTTCGTATCTTATAAGGTGTTCCGACGCTTCGACAGCTAATTCGGGAATCCGAGACATGTAGTACAGTATCATTAGTTGAAGGCGATATAGCCAGCCGTCCACTGTGCTAAAAAAGATGGCTGTTCCCGACAAAAAATTCTGTTATCCGTCGACAACTAATTGGATAACAAAGACAACTTTTGTCCATCGGCACTTATTCACGTTTGCAAAATACAAAAAGACAATTCTGGAGTAAATAAACCAAAGACAATTCATAATTTTTTATTTTCAATGTACGGCTTGCCGATTCCATCTATATACTTATAGACAGCCATGATTTCTTAGATGACAGTTCCAAAAACACATTTTTAAAGGAATTTAAACTTACTCGTTCCAATGGAGCACATACACAATTTACTATCACCCTCAAAGCAGCGAACTGAACTTCAGAGTCCGTTATCATTTCACCTTCGCACAATTCCAAAATTGTTCTGAAATTCGATGATGAAACTAATAATAAATATAAAATTGCCTCATTAATTCCTATTGGACTACACATAAAATTTCGACGATCTTATTCGAAGTTCCTTTCTAGCATCGTACTGAGTACGTTAGGCTAAAGAAATATCCTTACCCGATAGAATCAACATTCTGTTCTCGTATTTTCAATGTACTCTCGCATATATCCATCTGAATCCGAGGCATGGCAGAACACATCCACAAAACCTTGAGTGGAAAGTTTTAATTTGATTTTAAGCTATTGTAATACAAATTTAACGATTTGTTGAAAATATATATATATA